>QAXF01002454.1:2398-12744 GCA_004335645.1 Dunaliella sp. WIN1
ACACACACACACACACACACACACACACACACACACACACACACACACACACACCTGCAGCATTACTTCTGCCTCTGTTACACTTTAAGGACTGCTCCAGGACATGATCTTTGCCAGACCTGTTGCATAACAAAAGGAGCGAATGAACACATTCATATTACAATGATCAATCTTAAAAGCAAGATGAGTGAGGTGAACCATCTCTGCAAGAAAGCACGCTCATACAGCAGAAATTATTAGATCCCAAGGCTTATATCCGTTGCCGAAGTGAAGGTGCGTCAACAGGAGGGTCAAGCAAAAAAAGCAAAAGGAGCAAGCAGCTGATGCATACATGCTATAATTCACCTGCATGCAACAGTTTGTGCTTATCATAGCATGTCAAGCAAGCTAGTAATTGACTGCTTGTTGCTGACAAGCCGCGGCTGCACGTTTAGCAAGCTTCTGCGCGTGGCACAGCAGCAGCAAAGCTCAACTAGAAGTTACAGTTGAACATGCAATCAGGGTTGGCAAGATTTGCAGCTAGGTACCGTACTATTACAAGTTACTATCCTTTGTACGTGCTGGGCAACGCACACATTCGGGGGTGGGGGACAGCCAAGCCCGCATGTAATGCTTGCAAGAGTGTGTGAATATCCTGTTTCCTCAGGAATAACTTCTAGATGTCTGCCCTGTTACAGATGTACAGCAATAAACCTCATATTTCCTTTATGAACTACTTGCTTCCTTTGTGCAGGCTAGCCGTCGTACTTCTTGGTCAAAGCCCTCACTCTTGTAAACCTTGAGAAAGTGCTCGCTTGGTATGGTTCCCCTAACAGGGCAGACAAGGGCCGCAGTCCTGGTCTTCTGCTAAGCTGCCCTTGTAGGCAGGTACAGCTATACCACCTTCAGCTTAGTTTTAACCTTCTGCTTCAGCTAAGCTGCCCTTGCCGGCAGGTACAGCTATGTAACCTAAAGCTTAATCTCATTAATTAGAAGGAACCAATGACCATTGTTGCCACTGTATAGCTATGCCACCTTCAGTTGAACCTTACCAGAGGGATCCAGTGACCAGGGTTGCCACTGCCAGGAAGAGAAGGAGCACGGATGCGGGGTCAAACGAGGCCTGTGTGGGCGTGAGGGATGTCGGCACTGCTGCTGTGCTGGAATCCAGGGCCTTGCGTAGAGAGAGGCCATCATGTTGAGAGATGCTGCAGCAGCAGTCAGCACAGGCGGCGTGTTAGCGGGTCCCCCTTCAGTTTGCAATGAGAGGGACAGAGAGAGCATTGTAGTGAGAGATGCTGCAGCAGCAGTCAGCACAGATGGCGTGTGAGTCACCTTCCTGTGTGCAATGGGAGGGAAAGAGAGGCAATAATGTAAAAAATAACTGCAGCAACAGCCAGCACAGGCGGCGTGTGAGTGCTTCCCCCTTCAGCTTGCAATGAGAGGGAAAAAAAGAGCGTGTAGTAAGAAATGTTGCAACAGCAGTCATCACAGAAGGCGTGCAAGTCACCATGGCAATGTGCAATGAGAGGGGAAGCAAGGCCTGAATGTAAAAAAAGCTGCAATAACAGTCAGCACAGGCGGCGTGCGAGTGCGTACCCCTTCACTTTGCGATGCAAGGGAGAAAGAGAGCATTGTATTGAGAGATGCTGCAGCACAGAATGCGTGTGAGTCCCCTTTTTGTGTGCTATGAGAGGGACAGAGGGGCCTTCATGTCAGAAAATGCTGCAGTATCAGTCAACCCAGGCAGCATATTAGTTCCCATTTCAGGGTTTGATAAGGGATCGAGAGGTGCCGATGAAACAGTCAGCACATGCGGCGTGTAATTCCCCCTTTCAGTGTGCAATGAGAGGGACAGAGGCCACCGTGTTGAAAGATGCTGCAGACACATTCAACACATGCGGCATGTGAGTCATCTTTCCGTGTGTGATGAGAGGGACGTGCTGCAGTAAGAGTCAACATATGCAGCATGTGAATCCCCCTTTCAGTGTGCGATGAGAGGGACAGAGAGGCCACTGCATTGAGAGATGTTGCAGAAACTTTCAGTACATGCGGCGTGTGAGTCCTGTTTGTGTGTGTGATGAGAGGGACCTGCAAACGTAAACCGAAGACATGTGGCAGAACACGTTTTCACCTTGCAAGTCTGTTTAAACAAGGAAACAATGCCACTGTTTTCATGGCAGAAGGTGACAGAGTGAGTTTATTAATGTTTCTCAGTAACCTACCTCAAGCATGGAATAGTAGCATTCCGGCTGTGAGTGTCATTCTTGTCACTGGCAGCGGACATACTCACACACCCTGCGTGTGACATGTAATGATTAATTGAGTATCACTCACACACCCTTGCACGCAACCACGTGATATAACATGTTGGGTTGACACACACACACACACACACACACACACACACACACACACACACACACACACACCTGCACGCAACCACGAAAAAAGAATATGAAGAGGGGTCACTACTCACGCATCCTGCATGCAGCCATGGAACAAAACGCCAACCAACCACACGCCAAACCGCAACCACGGAACAAGAAACTGACCACATGAACACCCACAGCGATCACGGAACAAGTGGCACATAAGGCTTGCATCACTCTGCTGCTGAGCACCAAAAAACAAGAGGAAGGTGCATGGCAAGGCGTGTCTGCTACTTTAAAGCTAAACTGCCTTTAAAGCAGGTGCAGCTATGCAGCCTTATATTCTTGCCTCCAGCATGTTAAGCAGCGAGCGTTGCATCTCTAACGCCAGGTCACGCACGAGCACAAGCCTGTAGGTCTTTTGTTGAGCTTGATCGAATACAGGAACCTTAGGGAACTTTCATCATTTATTTGCTGCTTGCCTTTGACTATAAGAAGGTTTTAAAGAACTTTGGGCTCAACAATACGCTGCAGCCGGGGTCAGTCAGAGCTAGCTTCCCTCAAACACCGTAAGGCCCTGAATAATCTGCACCAGGGATACCGAGGGTGCGAGGTATAATGTTTTATCTGCTGAAAAACTATTATATAATGTAGTATATTATAATATTATATATATTATATAATATTGTATATATTATATATTAATCCACAGACCGAGAGAATCAATATCATACTTGGTAAGGTGGGGTCTTTGAACCCCAGAAATTAATTCTTGAGGTCCCCACAAAGATTGACTGAGCAGAAGACCGAGAAACGTGTTGAGGGTATTCTTACACATAATGTCTTTGAACTGTAAGCCACTTATATCTGTCTAATAAGCTGCCCAAGGCAGACATCTGTCTTCTGCTGTGAAACTGGCATTCATTGTACTGCTCAAAAGTCTGTTATTGAGAAAGGCTGGCCCTCGCTGCTGTTGTAAAAAGAATAGCCCAATGCGTCCATTTGCAGCTCCACTGTACTGCTGTTCGGATGGCATCTGAACACTAAATAATAACCATCTATTCAGCTCCTGCCATGTTGCCCAGGGTAGCACGCAGGTACTTGATGTCAAGCTTCTTAAACGGGAGATCAGCTGTAACCACAAACTTTGATGAAGTCTTGGGGGAACTCCACCTGCTGATTTGAAGAGGGCATGTAGCTACGGGCTATAGGCGTTCAGCAGCTGCTGCGTTGCTCTGCGCCAACCACGTTCAGGGCCATCCTCCTCTGTCATATCCAACTCAAGCCCCTTGGGTGCAAGCTGCTTGCAGGAGACATGGTGCTGCTTGCAGCTTTGTGAAGGGTTAATTGCGCTGATGAGCTGCTTGCAGTTGTTGCGCTGCAACGCGCAAGGCTCCCCACAAACATTCTCAGCAATGGTGACCTCAAAAACCTTATCTATATCCTTTAGCTGGCTGGGATGCTGGAGCTTTTGAGTTAGTCTTAAGGCTTATACCAGCTGCCTAAATAGTTGTACCTCCCCTCTGAATCCACCATCACTGACAGGCCTTTTGTGTTACATGCTGATTCATGTACATATATTGCGCGAATGGGAATAAAACACTCGAGTGCTTAGTGCCGCACGTTGCATTTTGAGGCCATTTTCATCCTTTTCAAGATTAAAAGTTCACACTGAGTTGCTGAGTTTTGACACTCTGAGCTCCTGAGTTCGGAATAATATAATATTATACGGATTGCTATATAATATGATACAATATAGTACATAATATCTTTATTATACAAGGGCCTCGCACCCTAGGGATACTGCATGCTTGCCACGTAATGCACCTTCAAAGTGCTCAAATTAATGCCTGAGGAACGTGAATCCTTGTAAGTCCCTTATAAGGACGTGAGAGCGTAAGGGTGGGGCATATGGATTAATTGATCCTTGAAAAGAAGAAAAGACTCTGCTGGTAGTGATGCCACAGCCAGCATGATCAGGGAAAGGGGCATGCGCAGGTGCTAGCACCACGCTGCCCCCCACCAAAAGAGTGAGCTGTTGGATGCATGTTCAGTGAGGACCTGGAGGGTTGCATTGATCCTGCATAATGAGTGCTGCAATTACGACTCTAGACTTCACATTTTACCCTGAGGTATGAGATGAAAATCGAGGGACCTGATGTCAGCTAGGCCTTTAGAAGGCTCGCGAAAGATGCTGTCATGCGTCTTGCATTGTATGCAATTCGATAAATATGTATTAGCCGCGTGCAGAAATTATGCAACTTTAACAATGTATCTGTGGACAATCAGCTGGTCTAGGCTGCTTTCCTGCAAGAAACACCAACTATCTATGAAAAGCTGCGCTCATCTGAGAGCCTTCCTTGCCATTAATCGATTCTTTTGTCTTCTGCTGCAGGCGTCTTATGCTTCAGCTAAGCTTCCCTTGTATGTGGGTACAGCTATTTAAACTTAACCTCTACCTTACAAATAATTACCGAATTACCCACCAGGCTCATTGTCAAGCAGCACCATTGCACCCCCTCCTGCATCCTGTGAATATATGTAGTAGCAAGGTATGGGTTCCCTGGCCGACCGATCAAAGGTACCAATTGAGCAAGAGCACTGATGTTAGCTAGTATGCTTGCAATGCTTACAGTTAGCTGTGATTGCACTCACTGGATCACAGATTTCTTCCTACCCCTTCTCTTAGTTTTATTGACTTGCTTCTTTGAGACCTTTCCCTTCATCTTGATTGCCAATTTGTGTGACATAGGTAGTAGGGGCACTCTGCTCAGGGCTTTAAGCTTTGAAGCACTTGAAAATGTGCATGTGAAGAGTCCAACCTGTGTAACTGTAATGCCTGGCATGAAAATTGATGTGCCGCACGACAAGGCAAAATGTGTGAACCTTTTATATGAGTTGCGCATCAAGGCAAAGTATGTGAAATTGCACTGATAAGTGCTGTTTGTCATAAAGGTTGATGGGCCGCACAACATGCCACACCATGAACTGCTGATGCCTTGCACCTGCACCAACACCCAGTCCAGCCGCACCCTCCTTCTTCACGGCGTATGCAACTTAAGCAGCACCACCGTTGCCAACGCTCGACTGAAACAAAGGCTTGCTGGGTAGAAGATTTTAGGGTATCTACAAATGCGGGTCAATTGACAAGAACACCCAGGTGAGCTGAATGTTTGCTGGCTGCGGAAGGAAGGGTAAATGCAAATGCGAGGAAGCACGATTGTCGGCAGAGCCGCTTACAAATATGTGATGCATCCCAGAGACTGCAGCGCTTGCTCATGTGCCGCAACACACAAAGGACAGCTAGAGGCGAAAGGCACGGACCTGGACTGTGAGAGCCTTGTCTCTGAAGGAGCAGGTTCCACGAGTAACAAGGACGATGGCACCTGCGACAGTGGTCACGGCGTGTTGTTGCAATCTTGCGTGCCCAGGCAGCATCAAAAAGTTGCGGACACTTTGCAAAGGTGCATGTCTTTCATGGGGCACAGACTTTCCTTCATGAGAATCTCGTGGGGCACGTCATAGTAAGCTTGACACTACGTCTAAGTCCTGACCAACTCATCAACAATCGTAGCAGAGCTTAGGTGCAGCAGTTACATGGCGTGACAGCTGTCAGGCTGAGAAACTGCTGAGAAACTGCTGCAGCTAAAACACGGCCAGCATCCGGGCAGCACACGTTGCATGCTACTGTTGCCAGCGCAGCAGGCTCTGTTAAGCAAGAGTCATTTGCTACAGATAGCAACCTGTACACTCATGAGAGAGGAGCTGCACTCGGAACAGCACATAGCCGAAGCTGGGTTTTCAGGATCCAACCGGAGAGGCTAGCAGAAGAGAGAGCTCAAAAGCACCTATAGAGACTAAGCTATGCAGCAAGGGTTGCATGGGCTTGTACTATGGTGTCTCCGGCGTCTGATCCTATGATCAAGACGATGCTTCGTGCATTGCAGACGAGCGCATGCACACGCGTCCAAGTTTGAGCCTTGCGTGTTGCAGCTACACAGGCACGCTAGTGTATGTGCATTTGCAAGAGACTACTGCACAAGGATCTCATGTTCAACTGGATGATGGTGAGTGGCAAAGAGCACTTGGCAGCTCTCAACAGCTCTCGACCATATGTACCGAAATTCTGGAAATTAGAGCTCTTACTGCCGTAGCAAGCACGGTGTATAGTTGTTGCAACTATACACCGTGCTTGCGCATTGTCTGGGGGAAGACGTACCTTGGTGAACTGGTGACAGTGCGAGGCATGCATCCAGGGGGTCTGCCACGACTATTTCCCCTGTGTAAACATCTGCAAGCTTGCCACCAAGACTTGGGTACGCCACAGCTCCAAAGAAAGAGAGCTCTTGTCTGGACTGGGGGAGCTCAACATCCAGCTGCACTAGGCTGCCAGATATGCATTGGTCTCGTGCAAGCGTAGCTGACAGACTACAGGCCAATAGAAGCACAAGGAGTCTACTGCGCGTCTACAATTGTCATGCACTTGTAGCTTTCTATCTTAGTGGGGCTGAGTTCACCTGGTATGGCATTGTGAATTGTATTTAGACCAGTACGCAAGTGCTAAACTACTGAGAGAAAGCCTACAATGAGAGAGGACAGGGGATTAGTTGGGGTACAATAACTACCGTACACTCTTTGGCACATCACGAGCTCCACCGCAAATTTATTATTTTCATGATAACATACAAGTTAATTTGAAGTGTAGTGTCTAGTTAATATATTTGCAACTAGCCGCGCTTTACGGTTATATGCAACACAGTGAAGACTTCTACCGCACGTTGCATGCAAAGCCTCCCTTTGAACCACCCAAAATTCTGGTGCCTACAGTGTCTGCAGTAGGCTAGGGCAGGTAGTGGAAGCGGATGCGATGTTGAGTACGAGACAGGGAAACGTTGGAAAACTGTGTGGAAGCTCTTGGAATTTGCCTGAAAAAATCTTATTGGAAAAACTAGAATTGAGATTGAGGTCCAGGCGCTAGAGGGTGTCAAGGGGCATAGACTATCAAGATCTCTGTAAACCTCTGTAAACCTCTATCAAGATCCAAAATGGGCCTTGGGAGATGTTTCAAAGCAAGTTGCTCTGAAAGAACCCATACTTCAAATTAGCTTCGAGTAACTTTGAAGGCAATCCTCTGATCTGTCCATGTTTGGCTTCCGGCCTTTCTTGCAAGTTCTCTATTGGTCTCTAATTGCAGGTGTCTTCTGCTTCAGCTAAGCTGCCATTGTAGGCAGGTGCAGCTACGTAACCTGAACTTTGGCTTCTAGCCCCCCTAAACTTCCTTTTTTGTTCTAAGACTACCCAATGACCAGTCTCATCCGCTGGTGTTAGGTATGATCAAAACATCATGGATTTGGGAAGCCTTGCCGTGTTGTTGCCTAAACCTTCGAGCTCCTATTAGGGTTAGTAAGCACTAAAAGATGTCTTTATATGCAGCTGCTCTTCATGATTGGTTTCTTGCATGAGGTAATCCAAAGGAGCGCAAGTCAGAAGGCGTTGCCTGATCATTTCACTAGTATTGAGACAAATAGTTGTAATAGCTGGTAAGAATGTTGGTCCAGTCGCAGGCTTTTTAAGCATAACTTTCACTGGAGCACAGCTGTTAAAGCTTATGAATAAGATGCATCAAAGCACTTCAATACGGCACATGATAAACCAAACCCCTCGCTAAAGTTTGTGCTTGATCAAAGCACAATTCAAGCTCAAAACACGCAGAGGAAGAATGACCTGATCAGTGCATGCATGCTTCATGCACCCCTCATTAACATGCAGGAGACATTCATTGCAAAGCCCTTTTAATCAGTCCTCTTCTGGCTTGAAAGCCTATAACACATGAAGCTGAAGAGCATACACAAGCGCATCTACGAAACATCAAGCTGGCGAGCCTACTCCAGCCATACGCATGTGCATGGGCGTTGCATGATTGTGCGATGCACCTGATGAATCACGTCACACACAGAACGCTTCATGTCTGAAGGCTGCATCATCCCTGAACCATACCTGTACCATCTGTATACTGAAACCACCTGGAGGCTGTACCATCCTTGTACCATCTGAAGGCTGAAACCATCTGAAGGTTGCACCATCCTTGTACCATCTGAAGGCTGCATCACCCCTGTACCATCCCTGTACCATCTGAAGGCTGAAACCATCTGAAGGTTGCACCATCCCTGTACCACCATCCCTGTACCATCTGAAGGCTGCATCACCCCTGTACCATCCCTGTACCATCTGAAGGCTGAAACATCTGAAGGTTGCACCATCCCTGTTCCACCATCCCTGCATCATCCCTGTACCATCTGAAGGCTACATTATCCCTGTTTGGCATACCATGTCCAAGGACACATTGGACAGCATGATCAGGCTGCTTGATACCCTCCGGCCCATCATGTGAATTGGACGCTCACAACATGATCGTATAACATCTCGACAACCTGGGATGTAAAGGAAGTGAGCTCTGGTTTAGGCCTGGAAATTCTATTGTTCCTTTGGCCTGGTTGACACAAAGGTCCTGTTTCAGCTGCTACGAAGCAGCGGCCTTCACCTGGGATGTTAATTAAAGAACACCAATGCGCCAAATATAAAGAGTTGTAAGCTCAAGATTCTGCAGATTACAAAACGTTTTGTGCACCGTAGCAGGGCCACATGATGTGCTTTTGATTGAGGTAATAACAACATAACATGGCTTTCATTGAAGCAGGTGCTACGCGCCAAGATGACATCAACACAGCTGCACTTGCACCAAAAGCAGCTGAAGCTTGATCATAAAGCCTGCAAATATATTGCTGTGTGTCAGGGCAGCAATCTTTGCCAACGGCTAGGCACAGCTTATGCAGCTTCACCTGCCACTATAAAAAGCCTAGCGTAAGTGTTTGGAGTGAGCCAAGGCTCTTACGCCAATGTCAAATAATAAGTTGTGCACAGCCCCAGCTTTGCTTCCTGGCGAAAGGGACAAGGACTCTGACAAGGGGGCTAGACGGGTTAGGCAAAAGGGCTCAGACCTGCCAACAAGTGCACGACCGCTATAATTGACATGCTACAGACTCATGGCTTTACTTTAGGCATGCATTGTACAGCCGTCGCGTCGTGATAGCAACCAATGCTACGTGAGATTGGGTACTTGGACAGAGGCGCGTGTCTCTCTTAACTCCCTCGCTGTCTGGCAGCTCCTTGCGTCTATTAGCGCTTTGAGGACGGCTTCAGGCAGGGCACTGCCGTCCCAGGCTTGAAATATCGTGAACAACCAGTTAATGCAGCAGCTCAGCTGCGCATGCAGGCAGCTGGGATGGAACCAGGCATGCCTCTGCAACCATATGCAGGTTAATACAGCTGTGTGACTTTCATCACTAGAACATCGCAGCCTAGCAGCCGCACGTCTTTATGCAGGCCTTCATTTTGTGAACCTTGCACAAGTGAAGCTTGTTACACTCAAAATGCAAATGTAAGAGAAGATCTGCGAGACCATCCTCTTCCCCACACGTCTCAAGGTATCTGAGCTAGCCCACAACCCGAATTCAAGGCCCATGCTGCTGCTTTGTGTCTTGTCCTAGTGACTAGCGCAGCAGCAAAAGCTACCCCTTGCTGTTCGTTAGTGGTCGCAGCATGCTACTTGCACGCATTTGGGCAAGGCGTTGTGCACAAGCGATGGATATTAGCGGTTTACTTGTTGCTTGCATACTTGAGAAACACGCACCTTCTGCTTCTTTGCCTTCACGTCTGCCTGCGTCTTTGCAACCTCTGCGCTCGTCTCGTTTGTTAGCCGCTGCAGTGTGGCCTGGGAGCCACTGGAACCCTACAGGCACAGGCAAATTGACACTGCTTGAACGTCAAATAAACCCTACCGACACTTGACCCTTCAGACAGTTGAGCTCTACAGACACGGACAAGGTTGAGAATAGGTTTATACACATCCCCCCTTGCTTCAATGCTCTCTTTCCCGGCCTGGCATGCAAAGGCGAGGTACACACACACACACACACACACACACACACACACACA
>QAXF01002473.1:15543-25698 GCA_004335645.1 Dunaliella sp. WIN1
ACACACACACACACACACACACACACACACACACACACACACACACACACACACGCGCATGCATACATGCACGCACGCCGCTGACGCACATCTATGCAGATGGTTGTCATGTCCCCTCATGGGAGCCGATGGGAAGAAGGCAGCAACAGGCGAGTCTGAGGCAGATCTACCTTGTTGCTGCTGGTCCAGTTACCTTGTAGAGGCAACTAATTGCATGTTGAGCCAGGGTGCCTTGTGTATTGACCATGTGGCCGTTCAATGGTAGCAATGGCGTATGACTTCTGCTGCCGTCAAGGTTTCCGTAGATAAGCTGCATTTTGAGTCACCATCTAAGTGGACTGTGGCACTGCTACAGGCCAGGTCCATAAATCCACTCACACCTTGTTTCACTCATCAACATCCACTGATACAGTTGAACCTACTTACATAATGACATCTTCTTACATAGTCAGCAGACTGCACCTTGACGACAGACTACTTACACAGTAACATCTATTTACTACCAGTGGCATCTGGACAGCTCGCTGCGTGCACAACAGAGATGCTGCATTTTGGCAACTACTCACTGAAAGGTGTTGTTCGAGTGCCGGTCTCTGTCGCCACCTTCACTTTTGCGTGTATGCCCCCGCTTTCATTGCGCCGAAGAGGGGCTCACCGGGTGCGCATTTCAAACCCCACCCTCCAGCATGCTTCCCACATCCTCGGTGTTCATGCGCCTGTAATGCTGTTGTAACAGCAGTGTTGTTACAGTGCTGTTACTGTATTCCTGTTGCTCCTGTAATGCTGTTGTAACAATAGTGCTGTTACAGTGCTGTTACTGTACTCCTGTTGCTCCAAGATTTGCTGCTCCTGGCTTTAGAACTCTCTCCCTTGGCTGATCTTTGGTATGAAAGAAGTTAGAACGCTTCCTACTTTGGCTGGACTGTTGAGGCTTTGTGAGAGTTAGAGTTCAAGCGTTCCTCCTTACTGCTCAACTTTGTCTGCAGGCTTGTGCACATTAGCCCGGAGTTGACCTCCATCCCCGGCCTGGCGTGCATTGAGTTGCAATGTGTGTATGGCAACACACAAGAAACCAACTTGAAAGTGCTTATCCATGCGCACGCTCTGCAAGGTGCGACTTTGTGACTTCCGGAACCAACATGTATTCAAATCCTAATGCTGCTGCCTGCTTACATGTGTTTTTCAAACTTTCTGCTTCCGGGCTTCTTCTTCTGCCCTGTACTTGATGTTGACAGTAGGTACCCGGAAAAACTTGCAAAGAAATGTCTGGCTTATGACAATCTCCCATTTCTCTCCCTCTCATTCCTCTTCAAGGGTGGCCCAAGTACCAAATTCTGAATGTGAGGCATCAAGCTGAGCCCTGTTTAGCTTATACAAACTAATTTGTGCTGCATGGCATTTGTCCAGAGGCACAGTTTCCAGCATAAAGACTCCCATTGGTCAATACCACGTGACACTTACCCGGCTTACAGAGTTTCACCCAAAGTACAGATACCTACCTGACTTACAGATGCGTCAGGCATAACAGTAAAGCAGTGTGTGCTGTGAGTAGGAAATGTGCCAATTAATCAGTGGCGCTAGCTTCAGGAATTAGCTTTATTTCTAAATTATATTACATAGACTTCACAATGGAAACAAGTCATGTTTGGTTACTTATATCAGCCGAGCAGGAAAGCATAGGTAGATGGCAAGGTAACCAGGCATGTTAATCCAGGCAACCGTCAGCTGACTCTCAATGCATCTTCCTCCCCAGACCCCATGGAGTTGTCCAAAGCACGATTAGAGATCCTTGAAACAGCCAGGCGTCCAAAGCTGCACGGGCTACTGTCCAGGGCCAGCGAGGCCTACAAAGTTGCCCTGAAGCAGGTATGCCTTTGGCAATCATATTGTATCTCACTTGGAGGCTAGCTAGGCGTACAGAGGTGTACTGGCACAGGGCATGAACACAGCACTCAGGCCATTGATTTTGGAGGCTAGTGAGGCGTAAAGAGGTGCAGTGGCGCGTGCATATTTCTGGCACTAAGATTGCAATTCTTTGGAGGCCAACTCGGCATGTAGAGATGCAGTAGCACATGCATAACATTAAAACATAATTCGAGGTGTATCATGCACATACATAGTTCTTCCTTGGAGCATGCAAGAATTGTCTAGAAATCTGTCCTTGCCATACCAAAAAGCATCAGGACAGGTGAGGAGGGAGATAACTGCATACTGGCTTCTTAGTCCTGCTCCTTAACCACTCCGATCTGGTCATCAAGCTGTGATGTAAGCGCAGAATATCAAAGCCCAGCTGGCCTGCACATTGATGTGGCGTGAGCAAGGGTAATCCTTAAGCCATGCCACAATGAAACACACAGCCCCATTTGATCATGTTCAGATCTGTACCACATTTACCCCATTTGATCATGCCCAAATCTGTACCACAGTTTGCATGTTGCAGACATTGAACCTCTTTTAAGTGTGATGCCAACGGTGTTCAGCATAAAAGCAATGAAGCAGAACATTTTTTACACTCTCCAGCCATGGTACATCATTAACATGCTTGAAGTGTTCAAGCGCGCTTGCTTGGTGAAGTCTTCCTCTCCCAAGGTGTGACCCAGCTGTTGTGGTTGGCACAACCTACTGTCCTACTATGATTGAGAGTGAAGGCCATGGCTTTGTAGAGGGATCTGTGTTCTACATCATGTGCCATATTCATATTGTAAGTATGTGCCTGTGATCAGTTCAGAATACTACATCCCTTTGTTACTACTTAAGCTGTCCTTGTAGGCAGGTACAGCTATGCAACCTTAACCTTGTTTCTACTTCATACACCTGTTGTATTTCTGTGTGCAGCGTACCAACACAAGGGAGGGCCAAATTGCAGACAAGGCGCTTAAGATTGTGCAGGTATGCTTCAGCTGGGGCTGTACTCAGACTAGGTTGATGCAGGCCACACTACAAACTTTTGAAACCTAGCGCAAAACAAGCTGGGCCTCTGCATATCCCTCTACTTGTGTTCCTCAAATGGCACACTCATCCCGTAAGACAAATTGTTACCATGGTGACCTTTCACCCCGTTGCTGCTGCTGGCAAGTCACTGCATGAGATGTGAGGTCCTGTTTCAATTAACTGCTCATCATGCAGGGCATGCCGTGACCATGGCATTCAATCATACATTGCTTAAGTTGTTGACGTCTTAGGAGAATAAAGCCCTAGAGTCTCCAAAGTGTAGTGGTAGGCACAATGGATGGCATTTTATCTCACCAGGAATTTGAAAACCTGAGCTCTGGCGCAGTTGTAAATGCAGGTGTACTGAAGCCCACAGGCTGTGCATGTCTGTACTGCAGGAACTGGAGTCAGAGCTAGTGCTCTTGGATGAAGACACTACTAGCTTGCATGAGGATATGGAGCAAGCAACTGCGCTACTGAACTCCTGGAAGGAAGGGAGCTTAATTGAGCTGCCCTTGAATGAGGGAAAGGTGCGTGTTTACAAGCGTGCGTGTATGCGTGCATGTGTGTGTGTGTGTGTGTGTGTGTGTGTGTGTGTGTGTGTGCGCGCACGCACGCATGCCTTAGCCTTTCTGTTATGCTTGCGTTTTCAAGCCATGGCATCTTGTCCTCTAGCTCAAGTGCTGCCTGGAACCAGAAAACGCACAGCATTGGCCCCTCCCAACCAGACATGACTCTATGCACACATGAAAGCACCATCAGCGTGTCTCTTATGCACACTGGGACAGCCTTCCTGTCATAGCTTTGGACAGAGTACTCCAGCAACCTCAGTGCCAACAACCCATACTCAAATGCAGGTTTCTGTTCCTGGACTTCTATTACCTGGTCAACGTGGATACGGCCAAAACTCCTCTGACACCCCTTTGAGTGCAGCGGCGGCAGCAGCAGCAAGCACATTAGCAGACCCTGACATCAGCAGCATCCCAGAGGGCCCTGGGTCTCACAGCAGCAGCAGCGGCAGCAGCAGCAAGGCTCGTAGCAGTGATGCATTGTTTGCGCAAGCCGCGTCCCTGCAAGCTGACATCCCAGATCCACTCCTGTCCTTGCTTGGCAACCAAGATCAGGGATCTGATGGATCTTCACCCCCAAAGCCCCTTGTAAGGCAGCAAGCAGGCACCCCTTACGCTCAGAGCATGCCTGACATGCCTGGCTCCAACACGGCTGGGCCAGGGGCTCACGCACCCAACCTGCGCGCTCAACCCTCTACATCCTTCAGCGTAGCAAGCTCAGGGTACACACAGCTAAGTGGGGGACTTGGTGGAGGCCCGGGCAGTGACAGGAGGGAGGCCCCAGGCTTCAGTACCTATGTGGCACTGCTGCACCACCTGGGTAAAGTAGCACACAGCCTTGTTCGTAAGGTTGAGCACATGGGAGTTCAATGCTGTGTGTTGAGTTGAGAGCTAGTGCTGTGTGAAATGCTGTACTGACTTCAAAGCAGCGCTGCTGAGGCCAGTGGTACTGGCTTAGTGTGTGTAGCATAGGTGTGACAGCATTAGCCTTGATAACGACAGATATAATCTTGGCATCTGCTGCGGCAAAGCCTTCATTATGCATGGCTACGTATGCTCTGGTAACTGAAGCTTTCCATAATCTGTTGACCAATGAGGCTTCCTTGACAGCAACAAGTCTTATGCCTGCATTAAGAGCTGGGGGTGTCCCAGCCCTATTGCTTCCATGGAATTCCTGAGATGCAACACGTTCAACACCTTCAACACACTCAACACCTGTGCTTCAACATGCTCATGCTCAGCATGCACAGGCAATCTGGGATTACTTGGCCAGAGGCTTGTAGGGAGGTGCTTGAAGCTGGAGCAGCAAGGTTCTACACAGCTTCCACATGAACAAGTCACTTACCAATTGCACGTACAAGTCACGCAGGCTATACACGTAACCTACTCACACTTGTACTGACAAGGCAGCGTCACATGCAGCCAGCAGGACTTAGCCTTGAAGCTGAGCAGACTCAGCCATCCACTACAAGGTGCATCTAGCAAAAGCTGAGACCACAAAGCCTGCTATAGTATCACCTCAATTACCTTGCTGGTCTTCAGGTGATCTAGCTTACATGGGCTACCTAAGCACACTGAAGTCGGAAAGGGCCAAAGCCATTGGGGCACCCTCCCTCGCCAAACAGCAGCAGCCAGCTCCTGCAGGCACCCACACCATTGGCACAGGAGACCAGGAGCAGCAGCAGAGACAGCTGTCTCCAGCTGTTGCAGAGTATCTTGGTGCCAGGGGCGCAGGTCAACCATTGCCCTTGCCAACACACACCCTGCCAGAGACACCCCAAGCTCACAATGCAGCAGCAGCAGCAGCAGCAAATGACAATGGTGGCAATGGGCTTGTTTCAGCACAAGGTGGGCTGCCAGACGCTCAGTACCTCCAGCACCAGCTACAGCATGTGAGCGCAGCACTGATCAGGCAAGTGGAGCAAGCGCAGCTGGCACTGGATGGGGACCAGGAGAGGGTTGGCGAGGTGCAGCAAGCACCAGGTGAACAGGGTGGTGCAGGAGTGCAGAAAGCGCCAGGTGAACAGGGTGGTACAGGAATGCAGAAAGCACCAGGTGAACAGGGTGGTACAGGAGTGCAGGAAGCACCGGGTGAAGAGGGTGGTACAGGAGTGCAGGAAGCACCAGGGGGGGTGGAGCATGCTCAGAGTGCACCAAATGATGAGCTGGGTCAGGGTGCACTGGGTCAGGGTGAAAGCGTGCAGCGGGCAGACAGCCAAAATGGGGGCACGCAGACACGCAGCAACACGCAGCAAGCAAGAGATCACAAGGGGGGCATGCAAGCTCACGGCAATGGGCAGCAAGCAGGGCACGAGGGGAAGGCAGGGGGTCCTGAAGAAGATACCAGAAGGTCAGCATGCAAAGAGTTGTCTGTTGAGGGGCAGGGGATTGAAAAGACAGGCACAGATGATACAGATGGGTCAGAAGGGGAGCAGGGTGCTGAGAGCGCAGGTAGTGGCGTCAGTGGAGGTGCCAGCGGTGTGCGCAGCCACAGCCGCAGCAGGGCTGGCTTGCAGGCAACGCTGCCTTTGAGGTTGGGTGGGTCGCAGCTGCCTGATGGATCCCTGTTGTTCACGTGAGTATCAATCAGCTCCCGAGGTTCTGGCTCCTACATACAGAGTTGGCTAGATAACTCAGCTGTTCCTAGCCTTAAGGGCAGCTAACCTGAATCAAGCAAGCTTGCATGCACAGAAAGCAGAAGAGAGGATATTAAAATTATTTTGAGGTATTATGCAGGCAAAGAGTCCATACGTCTGTGGTTATTTGATGGTCTATTGTGCTCAATGCCGTTGTAAGATGTCATTTTGGCTAGTGGTATAGGACCAGGGTGTCATCTGCAGCACAACCTGTGATACTTGAAAGCTTCAGTAAATAGCTCATCACAGAGAGTGCGTATCTCAGGCCTCAGCCTGGCCACCTTCAGAGGGCACCAGTAGCCTCAGTGTCATTGTGCAGCCTCACACAGTTTAGCCATTATCACAGAGAGTGCGCGTCTCAGGCCTAAAACTGGCCACCTTCAGAGGTACCTATTGCCTTCGGCCAGGATGGCCCACAACTTTGACCGATGCTTATGATGAAGCTTCCTGCCCAATGCCCATATAAGCGAGTCTTCCTTGCTTGATTGCAGGGCGGAGGCGCTGACTGACCCAGAGGCATCAAGGAGGGCACAGGAGTGGTTGCAGTCCCAGCCAAAAGAAAGACCTGTGGCTGCAAAGATAGACAGTGACCCTTCTGCGATGCTAGCTGATCAGAGGAAGATCTACGAAATTATGCTTGAATTGCTATGAGTTTGACCTTGCTATGGTGTTGAGTCAGGTAACAACTTGGCCTATAATGGTGTTTGACGCATCAAGCACTGGCAGAAGCCCTTTGTGCAGAGTAGAGCATGCCATGGAGGTGGACTGTATCCCCAGGCCAACCCCTGTTGTTGACAGCCTTGATATGCAGACATTTTGCCTGTCTTGATTGGCGCCTTGCAGGCATACTGTTGATTTTGAAAGCTTGTTGTGTGGCAAGAGAAAAGTGTAGCACGTGCATTATGTATGCATGAGCATGCAATTGTAGAAATGATGATCTGAGCAGGATCTACCTCATAAGAATAAGGATACTACCAATCATAGCTTGTTACTTCTGATGGAAATGCACTCGTAGCTATGGTTGTGCAGAATATTTGACATGCCCTTTAGTTGTTAAGGTTGTGCTCAATCCTTTGGGCTAATTGCATTATGTGTTGCTTGCTAGCATTTTTTGCACAGGCATGTAGAGGCTTGTTTTGAACTTGTGCCATGGCTAGGCTTGCCTTTCTTAATGTTTGGGCTTGACGTCTTGGTGTGTTAGCGGGCCAGGCACATGCTTTGCATGGTTCGTGCGCAGAGTGCTGAGCAATGAATTATACACGTAGTTGTACTGAGAAACTACCTTGGATCTTTCATGTTGGGCAATAAATCCAAGCATGCATTATTGAACCCTTTCTTTATGCAAAGTTTAAGAATGCAGCTATGCTTCAGGTCCATTCCCAGGGCACGACTGCACTTGGTATCAACTGTGCTGCAGGTCCATTCCCAGGGTACGACTGCACTTGGTATCAACGCTAGTAACCCCAAGCCATTGGATTCCTGTTGCAGACATAGATCTGCACGTCGCCTTAGAGATTAATGGAGATGGTTGGAGATTTTTTGCATGAAAATGGATTGCATGTGTTGGAGTTCCAGCTGCACTGCGAGTTCCCGATTGGAAGTGTCCCAAATGAAACACCGTAATTAACCGTAGTTGAATCATAAAATGGTCTTTGGATTCCTTATCAAAAATACAATAAAATATTATCGACGTCCTACATCATCGCCGATCCTAAGTTGCTGCCAAAGAGACTTCAGCAAGGCGGACAACATGACGCAAAAGCCTGAAGAAGGAGAGGCGGTTTATGCTGAGCTCATACACCCTGAAGCCAAGGTTCGGATCTCAGATCAGCTGGGAGCTGACAGATGCATACGATTGAAATGCAGCAAATGACTCGGCATGTGCACGCACGCACGCACACACACACACACACATACACACACACACACACACACACGCACGCACGCACGCACACGCACGCACGCACATGCGCGCGCGCGCACACACACGCACACACACGCACACGCGCACGTGTGCGCGCGTGCATGAACAACACTCACAAACACACACACACACATACACACACACACACACACAAACATCCAGGGTTGCTTGTTTGACATGGATGGCACACTGCTAGCAAGCAATGACCAGCGTGTCAGGTAACTAGGACCTCTTAGTGACCGTGTTGCTGCAGCTGCTGCTCGGCTTCCCTCCTCAGCGTCTCTTTTTGCCTTGAAGTTTGATATTGTTAGATTTTTGTGTATCTTCAATCGCGTCACAATTACTTGACATAGCAATCATGATGTAAAAACTTGATGTAATTACTCGAATAGGTCACAGTTAACTGTGGTGCCAACGATGTTGAGCACATCTTGTGAGATCTCTTACGCTGGCCTTTTGGGCACACATACACATCCAATCACAGACGTCTACATTCCTGAATTTGACCCAATGCAGGAGTTGGAAGCAGGCTCTTGAGAAACATGGGTTGAGTGAGTGCCTGCCGAGTATTGTGCTGTAAATGTGATGTTTGCGGTTTGTCCGGAGAACTCTGCCACGCTAACATATATGTGGCTAGCCTGCTTGCACCGCTATCGCTGCCTTACTCCTGCAGACTAGTAGAAGCTTGATCTCGTACTTGCCAGTGGCAGCTTGCCTTGCATGCTTTGCTTGTGCTTTTTGTGTATGGGGCAAGCTGATCTGCTGAAGCAGCAGACTATAATGGCTGTAACCAAGATAATTTATTATCCTGTGCGTTTGCAGCCATTGACAAAGAGACATACATGCGGGTTACGGGCAAGTCAGGTACAGACATGTTGAGTACCCTGTGCGAGCAGCAGGTGCGCAGACAGTCATACTTCCGTGAGTCCCCCTGTCAGTATGTAGACAGCACCACCCACTCAGCTCATGCCGCTACCGCACGTGAAGCTTTGCACAAATTGCATTAAGATGAATGGGCGTTTGATAGCTACTGCAAGTGATCATGCGTGTTTGAGCATGTCTAATTGCTCCCTCTTAGTGTAATCAGCCTTCAGCCATCCCAGGCAACACTTGACATACTCCTCAGGGTAAGCACCTTCCAGAGGAGGAGAAGACGCACATCATAGAGGACGAAACACAGTTCTTCAAGGCCCATGGTTTGCCTCAGGTGAGGTTGGGGCAGGGTGCTGCGAGCCTATTGTCCGATAAGCCTTCAAACCTTGTAGAGCCTCAGGTTTGCTGCGTGACGCCGCTTCCTTGCAAGTGTGTGGAGCAGTCACCACGGACGGTTCCTACTACCTTCAGCGCATTTGGTATGTTCCCTTGTTTTTGTGGCGTTTGTTCTCCTGTGCTGCTTTCACTGTCTGCTTGATATTATCGGATCAAGCGTGGGGTGATGGTGAGAATTGAGTGCGAAGGCGGCAAAGTTCTCCCTTGTGCATACCCTTGGAGAGTGAGAGGGCCTCATCTTCTAAAGTGCCCATGCCTGTTGTTTTTAGACTTCAGTAATCTACTCATGCAACCTTCAACTCAGCTGACTGCATCACTTATATGGGCTATGGTTCTTTTGACCCAAGCCCGCGTATGTTCACCTCTTGCTCCTTCCCCACATGCTAAGTCCTCCCTGCCACCTAGTGCACCCCTTCTATGCCAACACGGCCAAATTTAATTTTGCCACACCTCCACTGAAGTGCCGTACTCTCGCCATGCAGTGTCCTCTTACCTGGATGGTCGTGGGCCTTGCAACTGAAGCTATGATCTGCTCTTTGACCTTATAATTGGACCTTGATCTGCACTGTCTTGCAGCACTCTGTCAGACATAAGGGTGGCACAACCTACAAAGGCCACAATACATGATTGATAGGATCAAAGAGTACGTCAACACTGTGCTCTGTATCTCTCACTTGCCCTGCAGAGTCCTCCCATCCAGTTTGTTGTGGACCTAGCTAAAGCCGCACAGGCCAGGGGTCTGAAGCTTGCTGTAGCCACAGGGAGTGAGGCAGAGGTCGCCACCAGGGTGGGCGCTTGTTTAGTTTGTGTGTGTGTGTGTGTGTGT
>QAXF01002518.1:1962-12111 GCA_004335645.1 Dunaliella sp. WIN1
CACACACACACACACACACACACACACACACACACACACATACACACACAAACGCGTGTGCATAATGCACACATACACATAGATGCACATGCCAGCATAGATAAATCCACCTGAGTTTGCTTGCACACTCACTGTCTGCATGCAGAAGTGCTTTTTGTCATTCATGAGGGAGGACAAAGCCATTAAGCCGTTCCAGAAGCTTTATAATATCTACTGCAATGTGGAGGACATCAGGAAGAAGGTCGTGTATTACAGTGCGTCCGAATCAAAGAAGGACCTGAAGTAAGTCTTAAATGCAGCATTGCTGTACTCCGTTCCACCCCAACCCAGCCTTCGTTTTAAGTTACCAAGAAGCAGGCACGGCTGCTAAGAGCTGCTAAGAGCACAAAGGCATGAAGGCAGAAGCAAGGGTGAAGGTTTAAAACGCCTAGGGACCAAACCTGTGTGTATTGCCAGTTAGTTGGCGCAGCTCAGTGCGTCTGACCCCAAATAGGTTAAGGTTACGTAGCTATACCTGCTTACAAGGGCAGCTTAGCTGAAGCACAAGACGCCTGCAACTGAAGACATATTAACAAAGAAGAAGGCAAGACAGGCTGTCAAGTCAGCCACAGCACGTTTGTTTCAGATAGAGCAATGCCATCTTGCACAGGGCACTGCTTCATCTAAGCTTCATCTACGCTTCACCTGTGCTTCATCTACACTTCACCTGTGCTTCATCACTACTGCCTCTGCGCTTCACCACTGTTGTCTCTGCACTTCATTGCTGCTGCATCCATGCTTCATCCATGATTGCTTCAGCTCTGCTTCATGTATGCCGTAAGTATGTCAGGCTGTGTCAATCAAGGACATGTGAAAGGGAGTCTAGCCTACACTGAAGGGGTTCTCAGCCTCTGAAAGGGAGTCACAGTAACATAAGCCACAACCACACTGGTGTTCAGGATACCCTTTCTTCCCAGTCTTCTAATGATGCTCAAGGATGATGACTGAAGTTTGTCAAAACCCTGCACCAAACTCTTGAAATTCATGGGCTGCTACATTATATGACTGTTGATTCAGCAGCCGTGGGCGCTGTAGTTGACCAGAGTCGACGCATTACAAGAAAACAGCTTTTTTTGCTGTCTTTACCAATCTCTCGATGATCTGAAGTTGCAAACAAGTCTTTAGCTGTTCACAATAAGAGTACATTGTACAACCTGCCAGTGGGTATCAGCCAATCATGCTAGCAACGGATCTCGCCAGTCTGAGCAGCACCAAGAGAAGATAATGCTTGGTGCTCGATTAGGTATGCTGTCACCTTGCCACTGACTTCTCTCTTACAGCACTACCTTGCAAGCTAGTACTGCAAGGCAAGAACTAGAGCTCGCTGCTGGCCCTTTGTGTCCTTCTCCTTCCTGAGCAAGGGCTGACGGTGTTCATCCTTGCTCTCCACTCTAGGGTTAAGGTTACGTGACTGTATCTACCTACAAGGGCAGCTCAGCTGAAGCAAATGATGCCTGCAACTGATCAGTCCAAAGTATTTATCAATGCTGCTTTCTGCACAGGACAAGTGGGAGTGTTTGCAGGGGGCACCACAGTGCTGCCTCAGACATACGCGCCTAGGGAGCGGCATTTGCCCTATACATACTCAACAGCACTTCATAATGCTGTATGGCGCCATAAAAGGCCCTCATGCAGCGCTATATGCCAATCTGCAGGGAGTGTCACTTGAATAACATTATAGCGCTATATGGCGCCGGAAGATGTGAGATTGAGCACTATATACCTCCTTACACATGTTAATCATGCGCATGCCCTCCGCTGCAGGGTGCTCTCTGCTCGTCAAAAGCAAGAGGAAGACTCCACTTGCCAGAAGCAAGAGGAAGAGAAGAGGAAGGGAAAGGGGAGCTCAGCATCCGTCACTCATCTCCAGATATCGGGGCCCCGGGAGTACATGCTGCAGACCTTGAGGTTGGTGGCTGCGCTTTCTTCATCACAAGGCTTTTTCTAGGTTAAGGTTACAAAGCTGAAAAGGCCTTGAGGTTGGTGGCTGCGCTTCCCTTCTAACAAGGCATTTACAAGGTAAGGTGAAGATGACATAGCAAAGAATGACCTTGATGTTGGTGGCTGCGCTTCCCTTCTTGCAAGGTTTTTACATAACAAAAAAGGGCTTGACATTGGCGGCTGGTCTTCCTTTCCTACAAGCCTTTACAAAAATAAGGTGAAGGTTACATAGCAAAGGAAGGTCTTGTGGTTGGTGGCTGCTCTTCCTTTTTCACTGATTTAAGGTTCCAAAATAAACTTCAGTTTGGTGCCTGCATTTCCTCTAACTAGGTTTGTAGGCAAAGGCACTCTTTGGCGTCTCAATTATGGCATACTTGGTAAGAGCTTGCATCTTCCCTGACGCAGCCAGTTATAAGCTTGACGAAGCTTGCAACCTCATATGCTAGTGCAGACAACCTTTTCAGAGCAGGCTTATGGGCCCTCTTATACTGTTGCTGCTGCACCTCTTCATGCACAGTATGACGCATCCAACCAGCACCATCTCTTCATCATGGCTTGCACTCTTGTGTGCTTCCACCCGCAGGGCATTGGGAATTAATAATTAGGAGGGCAAAAGGACTGACAACGGTACATGCGTAGCGGGGGGACCGAAGCGACGCTGGTATTGGCGATCATGTTCACCCTGGTTGAGCACATGAGCATAGCGAGTCATTCGGTCAAGTAACGAGCTACTCAGGGTATGCAAGACACCTTAATGGTTTGGTGTGTGCTGGTTGAGCATGGTCAGGCAGGAAATGTGTGGAGCTGTTGCGTTAGTGTAAGGCCTGCTCCCTAAGTCAGTCGGATGTTGATGGAAGGACTACTGCCCTGAGTTGGGTCCCATGATCAATACAGACAATTGTACTGTCAGAGTAGGCTAATATGCTGCTGCCCAAAGGATGCTGGCTGAGTCAGCTGTAGAAGTCACAAAAGGACCACTGCCTTACTTAGCCGCTCAGCATTTGACATCTGGTCCCCTCCATGCATCCGATCCCCTTCATGCATTTGGTAACCTTGATGCATGACCATCATATACGACTGGAGCATGACCGCCAGCCTTGTGACCAGCTGTATCAGGGGCTGCCATGGCCTAGCTGATGCTCACCCACAAAAATCCACTGTTGAGAGGATTAGAGCTTGTACAAACCTAAGTTGGCTGGGTACCAGGGATGGCAGTTGGGTACGCAAGCCAGCTGTGACTACGAGTAACACGTCCAACATGTTCTGTTTGGCTTGTATGTAGCAATCAATCTGTTGGGGAGATAGGAGGACCACTCCCTTGCCGTGATTGTAAAGTGATGCGTGGCAGGTCTGAGTCAGAAGCACATGCATCTGACGGTGCAGTTGTTGCTTTGCGTAATAATACTGTAAATTGGGCAACGCACATATAACACATTTAAAGACAGCCAGAGGAGGCTTTCGGACCATGCATGTGGCCCGATGGCCTGCATAATATGCTGGCAGGGGTAACTGGATGGATGATATCTGCTCTTCGGACTGGTAGTTGATTCCAAAGATTCTTTACAGGTCCAACAATGATGAGATTGCATGCAGGCTAGAGGAACTAGATGGATTCAGTTCATGGAGAGTAGGCCCAAGGGAGGTGCATGCTCCTTTGGTTATGTATCTCACCTCTTAATCTTTTGTTACTAATTGTACATTCATAATAAGGGCGTCACTCCCAAGCAAGTGTACTGTTATGCACTACAGCTGGCATTAGGGCACTGAGCCAATCCTGCAAAGCATCAATTGTCTAGCATTAGCACTGCTGATGCTGCTTGACAATTGCAGCAGCAAAGTCGTCACAGTAATCTGATTGTATAGGCATGCAGGCCTAGGGTCTCGACATGTCAAGTGGCAAGTGAGAGGTTTGCTCTTACTAAGAGTCTTGGATCTGTATTTTGTATTTTTGATGCTGTGCTATTTGGCAGCAATCTGCACCAAATATTGCTTTCTTTAGGAAGATCTAGGCTGCTTCTAGTACTGGTTTTGTTAAGTTGCAATTCATATGCCTTGTACGGTCAGAAACTTGCTTTGTGCAGTTTTTGAAGATGCCATGAAGATGCTATTATTGCTTGTCTTGCTTTGCTGTATTTGTGCTGTGCAAGGGGAGGTGGCTACATTCAAAAAGTGTAGTTGCTTACATAATGCTCACTTAGAAATGCTGTGCATGGTTCCGCAGCCATACAGGATGAGCAAGATTTTCGAGATATCAAGATGCTGCAAAGGTTACATAGCTGTACCTGCCTACAAGGGCAGCTTAGCTGAAGCAGAAGACGCCTGCAACCAAGGGCCAAAAGTAACAGGAAGGCAAGAACTTCTTTGCAAGGCTGTATGGTCAGCCGCAGCACTTTACTTTTAGCAGAGAAACGTGTCATATAAGTAAGAAGATGTTTTGTAGCACCGAGCATGGACAGTCTGCCAAATGAACATTGCAGCACCAAGGTCCCACTGCCATACAGATGTTACAGATAAGCCAACAGTCAAAAAGTTTTACTGATAGGTTGCTCGATCAAGAACGCTGGAAAGAAAGAGAAGGCTCCACTGGTAGTGATGTCACAGCCAGCATAATGAAGGAAAGGGGCAGGTGTAGATGCTAACACCGCGCAGCTTTTTACCAGAGAGGTAAGCTGCAGATGTAAAATAAACAACAAGGCTCCTCTGGTAATAATGTCACAGCCAGCATGCGCAGGTGCTAGCACCATGCTGCCCCCGACCAGAAAGATAAGCTGGATGTATGCTTAGTGAGGTTCTGGAGGAACTGCCTTTCAGTGAAGAGGGCTGCTCGCCAGGTTCTATTCATGTACGATTAGTGAGGATCTTTAGTCTTTTCTTTTCTTCTGAGAATCTGGAGGCTTGCGTGCTTCAGCACGTGTACCTGAAGTATCGTTGATACGTTTCTTTAGAGCATGTCTTGTGCTTATGAGTTTGTAGCATGCTGGATGGAGCCTTCGTGCAGTATTTGTGCTCACTCTTTACATGCGTGAAGAGCAAGGCCTTCACATTTCAAAGCATTGTCAGTCTTAAATTAGTAAGTTGTGCCTACTACATCATTCAGTACAATGTGGAGGGTGACTTTGTTATAGCCCTGACATTTATGTCGTCCAATATGTCTTGCGCTGTTCCTGGCCTTTGACAAGCTGTAATTCAGGCCTTGCACCTTCACAGTACTAAATGAGATGTGCATCACCCTTATTGTTGCTTACCGTCTCTTTCTTACTTGCTCTATAACAAACGTATGTGTAGCGTGCACCTGGAGGAGTGTGGCATTCCTTTGCGCAGAATGATGATCGCACTTGGTCTTGATAGTGTTGTCATGCGCGTATCATGTTTCTGCTAATATACTGTTCCTAGTGCTCATGCCATTCCATGCGGGTTTAGAGTCCGTGGCTGAGCACATACACCGTGCCGCCAGAGACTGCGCTATTGCCTTTTCCTCTGTGCTTTGCTGCTGCTGCTGCTGCTGCTGCTGCTGCTGCTGCTGCTGCTGCTCACTTATCTGTCATTTGGCTGCTGAGTGCTGCTGTGGTGTAGGAGAGACAGAGAGAGACACTGGGTTGCTGTTAAACATGGCCAGGGGCATGTCCCCTGACCTGAGCGGCCAGGGAGACACTACACAAACGGAGAGAAGGCTGTCTATCGATCGGAAAAGAGAGAGAGAATTCATCAACTAGAAGGAGAGTTCATCAATCAAACAGACAGTCTAACAGATATGTAAACCCCCCTCAATACAGGCCAATGCAGTGATATCACATAACACCAAATACGCCTGACAAAGTGTTCTTGTCCTGAGGAGGCAGCTTAGACAGTAATAATTCAGGTAGAGTTCTATCAGCGCTGGCAGTGTCTATATCCCCTCCTGAGCAAGTTCGGTGATAATTCCAATGTCGGTGTAGGCAACATTTGCCCCATACTATGATAGATGCCTTTCGTCAGTGCTGCAACTATCTGTCTGCTGGCAGAGTTATGGCGTTCAGTGGTCATGTTCCTTAAAGCGCTATGCCGGCATTTAGACAACATGTGGAGGGCACTATCTAAGTGAGATTGATAGAGAAGTTGAACCTGACAGTATGCTTTTATTTAAAAAATCGGTGCCTGTTTTCTTTAACGCATGACATTCGTCTTAGGCCTAGTCTTCATCACTTAGATCCGATCACCTAGAGTATTATCACTCGTTCTTCAGCTTGCAGAGGCAGCAGAATGGGCCTTGGCCTGCAGTTCAAGTGACTTCAGTCACTTGCGCTTCTCCCCGGACAATGCAGATTATCTGATGGCACACGGGGCTGGGAAGTGAACGGGCCATGTTGCTTGTTGCTGGTCCGTTCACGGGGCATGAGGATTTCAGGGAAGAAATTGTTATATTCTTGAGCATGCTGATAACAAATGCATTGCAGGAGGGGGGGGATTACCTTGCAGATTACCAAGTCACAGGTGGTTATACCTGCCACTCAGCCACAGCCACTTGATGAAGGCAAACATTTCAAAAAACATAAGCAGCATGATGCAGCAACAGCTATCACGCCAAGGCATGCAGAGGAGTGTAGATGCAAAATCTCTGCAAAACCCTGCCAGGCCTAGCGCTCCCTTGCTAGCCTCCAGGCTCCTGAGAGCCTCAAGACGGAACTCCAGGCTGGTGGTGTCAGCCGAGCCAGCAGCTGCCCCCCAGCCAAAGGAAGGGAAGCCGCAGAGCCAGCCAGCCCAGGCCCCTGCCCAGGCTCCTGCCCAAGCTCAGCCAGCTAAGAGGGACCCGGCCCAACCGAAGGTGCACACAGTTCAGCTTTGTCTGCAACCATCCTGGAGGCCAGGCGTGGTGCCTTTGGTCTGTGGTGGCTGTCAGTTGATTGCAAGTGTTGTGCAAGCACACCGCCAACCGCCCGCACCTGACGTGTTTCATCGCGCCTGCAGGAGTGGTATGCGGTGGTGGCTAACGCCGAGTTCTTCTTCAACGACCCCCAGAACGAGTCGCTGGCTGAGCAGCTGCGCGAGCGGGTGCGCTACTTCAAGGAGATCAACAGGGAGATTGACTTCTTCATCGTGCCTGAGCCCAAGTGGCTGGACCCCAAGTTCCCCCAGCAGGCCAAGCAAATCAGGCGGCCCTGCGTGGCCATCATGTCCACTGACAAGACCTGGATTACGTGAGTGTCAGTCAGGCCTGCAACAAGCATGATGCTTGTATTAGACAGGGTGGCTTGCTGGCAAGCTGCCACTTGGCATGACATGCCTACTGATGGGCATACGCAAACACGTTAAAGATGCATGCAAGCATCACTGGAGGGCTTGCTCATGCAAGGTATACCTCACACAACACACAAGTGACAGGTCACAAGTGCAGGTTTTCCATAGTCCCGCCAAGTGTATGCCTGCCTCTCCAGAACAGCACATTCTTTGGGACAGCATCCCCTTAGCTATGTATGAAAGTGTGTTATCGTGCTGTTGCTCCTTAAGCATGTGGAGGGGTACTAAAGCTGAGCAGTAAATGGTGCCATTAACCATCAGTGATGCAACACGCTTGCATTCCTCTAAAGAAAGGGCTTTCTCTCATACAAGGCGCCAACCCAGAAACAGCATGTAAAGGCCTGCAAAAGAATGGGACTTCTGACCCCAGCACACCTGAAAAGGTTATATTTCAGGGAGGAGTTTGCAGTTATAGAGGATGTAAACCCTCGGTGCTACTTACTTTTTGTACAAACACAATAGCATTGCCTGCTTGCATCACGATCATTACCAAGTCGATCTGACCAATATCTGGAGCTCATTCCAGCTCTACTGTGGGCTGGACAGCGGTTTCCTGCAAGCACCTTGGTTATGCAACAGCCTGCCCTGTCCCTTGAGTAATTTGCGTTGTCCATCTATGCTCAGGTACCTATAACCCGGCTCTGAACGACATAAGTTTTTTGTTCAAGCAGCGAGCATGAGGCAGCTCCATTTGTGTTGCAAGTTTCCTTGGAGGCCCTTCATCATTGGCCCCCACACTAGTCCGTTCTTACTACGAACCCTTTTTTCTTTAATATCAGTTTGTCACTTATGCATCACTTGCGCACCCCTTAAGTATGTTATTCAACCGCAATATGCAAGTATACACGGTGCAAAAGGGGCCTTAGCCCACGCAAACCAACCAACATCTTTGTCAACTGTTGTTTGTATTGCACCTGCGTTCCTGCCCAAATAAACGTCCTCAGTCAGTGTCTGACCATGTCCCAACGGCCCAAGCCTGAGATTCTACTCCAAGTCCTCATTAAGCCCCCTCCACCCCCCTTGCTGCTGTTCCCCTCACTGCCACTGGCATACTGCCTGAGCACCGTTTGCATGCTGCTGCATGTTGCGCACGCTGCTCCTTCTCCATGCGCTGCAGCTGAAATGTTTCATTATGCAGCTGCTTCTGCCGCTCCAGCTGCTTTTTGGTGCTGGTTGTGTCCGGTGGAGGAGGTGGCTTGCAGAGCTCAAACAAGCTGGGCTGGCACATGGGGCGAGGAGGAGGAAAGGCTCGCTGTTGCCGCTGCTTGTTGCTACAAATGAATTTGTATCTTTTAAAAATACGCTCCGCCTCGATTACTTACTTTGTCCCCCCCCATCTGCAATACGCAGAGCCCCAATTAGATGTCTGCATAATGATGTAGACTAGTACGGTATCGCCATCTGTTACACTTCCATCTGCACAGCACCAATTGCTCAGCAGCTCTGTGTTGTATGCATGCACCACACAAGGTCGCACTTCCTCTGAACTTCATTGCTATTAAAGTAGTAAACGACCTATGCTCATCCCTGAGGCCTTTTACTCTTGGTACTCACAATACTTTAATAATGTTTGTGTCCGCAGATTCATGAAGCTGCGCTTAGACCGCGTCCTGCGCTTCGACTTAGGCGCGGTGACAGATTCGGAAGCGCTGGCAGTGGGAGGCAAGGTGCCAGAGTTTCAGAAGCCAGAGAAATGGACAGCGCCTTACCCTGGATACACGCCCGGCTGGTGGGACAAGTTCATTCCTCAATAGGAAGAAGTGCCTTAGCATGATTAGTAGGCCATGTATCAGCCACCATTGAGCTGCGTGTGTGATAGTACTTTCGTGGCTGCATGTTGGTATTGGGCAAGCTGCATCCATCTCCTCCCCTGTCTTTCGCTGCAACTCTGGCAAGCCTGATGGTCAACTGTGCGCATGAGAAGTTGCGAGTCATTAGTATGTGTAACTGAAAGAATAAGGAAGCCTCATGGGTGCACTCGGCTGCAGGAGCCAGCGCTACCTATCCACTTGTTGCTTTTACTTAGCTGAGCGACCTGTTATGTACGTGGCTTTGCGAGGGAATCAGGTGGCTTAACTGTGCTACTAATATGCTACGCAAGTGAGTGATCTCACGCTCACACAGCTGAAAAAGCTGCCGGACCATTGCTTGTATGTCTCATATTTCATTCATCATGTGGGACCTGATTATACTGTAGTGACTAGAATGTATGATTTATTTAGCTTTATTAGGCAGTTAGAGCTCAGACAAGGCAAGTAATATGCTTGCAACCTAAATTAGGGCATGGGGCTGTCTACCTTGACGCTCAATCAACTCCTCGCTCTCCCGCTTTGCTGGGTTCTTGCTTTATCCAACACTTTTTGTTTCGACCGACGACTCAAGGTGAATGTTGCAGCTGCACCTGCCGTTCAGGACTCTGCTGAGCTGAAGGAGGAAAGCCTGAGAGGTGCATAGCTGCACCTGCCTTCTCAGGCAGCTTTGTTGAAACATGATTAAGGTTACAGAGTTGTACCTGCCTACAAGGGTAGCTTAGCAGAAGCAGAAGACGCCTGCCAACTAACCAAAGACCATTAAACCACGAAGAAATGCGAGACAGGCAATAAAGTCAGCCACAGCATTTCAGGCAATCAATAACAAAGTAGCAACTCCCAAAAAGTATGGGTGTGCATTTTTCCTTCTTCAAACTTTGTTTGCAAAAACAAGAGAAAGCATGAAAAGCTACTAGTTCAGCTGCAGGTCGAGGGGTGAGACGTGGCCCAGATAGCGCGTGAGGTCTCGGGTTCGATCCCTAACGAGGTCGAATTTTGGGGTAACGGTCCTGGCTCCTTGTAAGGGTTACAATGGTTACAATAAGGGGGGACCGTGAGCCAGGTCGTTTGGCTCATTGGCTTGCTG
>QAXF01002520.1:53728-63855 GCA_004335645.1 Dunaliella sp. WIN1
CACACACACACACACACACACACACACACACACACACACACACAGGTGCATAGCAGCATGTCGTCCAGGCTCCAGCATTAGGGAGTTGCATCAGCTGTCTGTCCAGCTCACGTGTGACGCCTTGAAGCAGTTAATTAAGTATAAAGGAGCCTCAACAGATGCCATTGCAGCCCTGCACCTTGACACGTTCTACTGGCATTCACTGGGTCATGGCTTGGGGCTGGACACCCATGACACTGCCACCATGGGGTTCGACAGGTGCGCTCTTTCTTTCAAAATGCAACTCCGGTAAGCGCTCTAGCCTTTCACACATGGTACACGCCAGATTCTCCAAAGATGATGGCAACAACTCGGGTAATGTGCGGCACTGACTGCTGGTGTGACTCCTAGTCAGGTACTACTACACCCTTGACTGAATGGAACTAAGCGTTGGACTTGTCAGGGATGGTACATACTGCACTCTGAGTCTCACAAAAGGGCTCAAACATGATGAAGACTTTGAAGGGTGGGTTTGTGGGACCAATTAGCACTGATCCCAGGAATAGGCCACTTCCAAGGTTTGTTTCAGCATCAAGCATACTTGGTTCTGAGCCACATCTGAGGAAAGGGTGACTGGATGCCCAGTGGCCCCTGGAAAAGGTCTGAGCAGCATTGGCACCCTACAGCTGTGCTGGATGCGCTCGCCAGTATACTGGCATGCCAATCACCTGCCTCATCATAGACTCCAGCTTTTCCTCTCCTGCCCCACTGCATATAGATCATGTCTGGCGGCAGGGAACTCTGACCTTGTTGCACGATCCAAACATTGCAGGCCGTTGCAGCCCAGGCACTGCCTGACCATTGAGCCAGGCCTGTATATCCCGGATGAGCCTCGATTTGGGGCCCTGCGTGGCATCGGTGTGCGCATCGAGGATGATGTCGTGGTTACGGAGGATGGGTGCCGGGTGCTTTCTGCAGCTTTTCCTGTTGCATGGAAAGACATAGAAGAGCTGAAGGGCTGAAGAGCGAGTTGTGGGGGGGACAAATGCAGACAAGAGGATACCGTAAGTGCTTGTGGACAGCTTGCATCTATAGACAGCAGGTTCTGCTAGTTGCATTGCTTCATACACCCCTTCTGAAGTTAATTTATTGGTAGGCCTACCTGCAATCGTTGGGGCATTCTGCTTGTAGCATGATGTGCAAGACACACAGCAGCGCTATAAAATAATTGCTCCTATAAATGAAGTGTGAAAGATTTTCCCCTTCAAGGCAATCTCACGCCACTCGGCAGATATCCTATGGCTTTCTCAGAAGTTTCTGTTCTATGCGCTTAGACACACGCTACCACCTGCCTTTTTAAATTCGCAGGGAGCATAAACCTTTGTTGATGATAGCGGTTTAGTTTGCATGATTTCCTGTGGGCTATCATTCTTTCCTAGTAAGGGTTTCACTGTAGCAAGTTGCTATTGTCCATTGTGTTGTCCACATCCTGGATTGACCAGCGATCCTTTTGCTGCAATTTTGAGATTTTGTCAGCGGGTGAGCTTTGCGGTACATTCTGTGCATGGACTGTGCATGCCAATTCAAATTTACGGTTTGAAGGTTTGCTAACCAACTGGGGAACGCATTCTACCATATACCCATGGAACGAAGCGCCATATAAGGAGACATGCCGTCCCCCCTCTTGTAGCCAGCTTTACAAGGAACCGCTGCTTAGACGGCTACATGTTGGAGGGAAAGGCTACAGTCATGCCTGCCTATAGTCAAGTAGTCGTGCAGGAACCCTGATGGGCATCAAACTTGAACATCCGAACATCCGAACACAAATTTCAACGGTGAAACATTTACAGGTGATCTCACATGCCTCAACTCTATAATGAGAAACCTCCAGGAGCAATAAGACCAGCTCAGCAATTATTCTGACAAGGCTACCTACAAATAGCCCACACAAACATGAAAGCACACAAACATGAATGCACGACAAGTAACTTATAGACAAGCTAGCTGTTCTTCTTCTCTTATATTTTTCTCTTCTTCCTTTCTTAAGCTAGCAGGACTCCGTGCCTCGTTCACCCCACCAATTGCCACAACCATGAAATAGCGTGACAACGTGCTGAGGCACGCAACCCTCCAGACCCTCATTTAACATTTACCCCCAACTTATTTCTCTGATTGGGGTCAGCATGGTGCTAGCACCTGCACATGCCCCTTTCCTTAATCATGCTGGCTGTGACACCACACCAGCGGAGAAAAAGAAATTGAAAAGACTCCGCTGGTACTCGGAGTCTAATCCTTATTTTTATCCTACATAAGTCACTGTCCGCTTACTTACTTTAGTAAAATGTCATGCGCACATCATGTCTTTGCTGCTACTTGAAGTGCCATTGGTCTGTCATTTGGATGTGAAGTGCTGCTGTCACACGTGTGGTGCACCTCGGTGGTGTGGTGAAGAGGGGGAGAGAGACCCTGTGACACTAGATTGCTTTTACATACAACTGCGGCCAAGGTATGCTACGTGTCTTGTAGCCTGTCTGCTTAATTCTTCTTCTGCTTTTTCTGCTTGATGATGAGCTCTCTCCCTCTCTCTCTCTACTATAGTATATGGTCGAAAGCCTTCTCTCCTGTAGGCATCTTTCTCTCCTTTTAGTGTTAGGCGTGTTCTGGCCGCTTATGTCAGGGGGCAAGCTCAACACAGGCACCTTACCTCAACACAGGCCAATGCTGAAAAATGCATGGAACATCAAATATGCATGATGAAGGCCCCTTAATAACTTTAAGGTCACAGCATGCTTAGTACCGGCTCAGCACAGGTTGTTGCACTCTTTCAAAGGGCCACCTGGTGGTGGGTTCAGTAAAGATTCCTCTTGAAGACGTTGGTTTTGTTTCTCTGCCCTAACAGGCCCTGATGCCGGGCAGGTGCAGATATGCAGCCGTAATCTGACGATGAATGCTAACAAAGCTTAAGCCTAGCTTTTGACATTGATGTATGGAAAGGCTAAAATAGAGAACCATGAACAGGATCACTTGCTTTGAAAGTTTTATGGCATCAACCTTTCATGGGCAGGAAGAAAGGAAGAGAAGGACATTGCTGTTAGCGACGACACAGTCAGCCTAGTCAGTGACAAGGAGCCTGCCAGGGGCCAACACCGGCAGCTGCCCCACTGGTCAGACTAAAAAGGTTTAAAGCCATAGAAGCAGCCCAACCCTCAAGCCTCACGCGAGCACGAAGAAGTGGCTGTTGCAGCTTCTTTCACGCCATGAACCAAATGCTTCATGATGCTACAACAAGACGCAGACGACTCTATTGATCAGGACACCAGCATTTCAGGGTTCCTAATTTCTGTCCATCAACCAGCAGCAACTAGCGTGCATCGAACAACATGCCTACCTTATGCATGTTGCAGGATTTGAGAAACAATTTAAGTAAGAGTTTATGTCGTACACGGTCATTGAATTATGAGGCAAGCCAGGCGTAGATACAGGTTCAGGAAAAGCCTCATTAGTACATCACCCCTTCCACGCGCCCTTCCTCAGCTGCAGCTGTATACTGTGCAGAGTGTCCTTCACTATTTCCTGCAAAGTAAAATAGGAGCAGGGAGGGCGCGCATTTGTGGCAGGTAATGCAGGGTGTGCGCAGTGGATCACATGCTAAGGTAAGTCACTGCTGGGTGGCATAGAGCATCAACCCCAACATCATGTACAATGAGAGGGTGCTATAGAGCAGCTGTTGATGCGCAAGGATCCAGGTGCAATGCACTGCCTTCGATACAGTTCATCTAGAATACACCTCTTAGCTGCAGAGCTACAGCCACTACTGTCATTGTTATAAGCGGTATCAACTTAAGCTAGAGGCCCCTGATGCTAAGTTATCCTCATTGGATGATGAATGCAGGAGCAGATGTGGATGTAGTTGGTACCCAACAGGGAAAAACGCAAAACTTTGAACTGAACACACATGCAAGAGACAAACCGCTGCTGCTGGACGCAGCTGTTAGAGGGCACCCATACTGTGTCAACTACTCATTGCGTAATGGGCTGTGGGGCCTGCCTTGCGCGAGTCCTACTTGTTGCATGTTTTGTAGCGCATGGCCACAACGAGGGGATGCGGAAGGGGCAAATGTTTACGCTCAGCTCAAGCCTTGAGTCAAGGCATTACATTTGAAACCTTGCCTGATGTGTAGGGTCACTGACAAAAGTGCCATGGGGTGTGCCACATCCAGTATTACCCTGCTGGCTGTAACATACAACAGCAATAGCACCCTCACCTGTGCAACGGTCTTCTTGCCGTCCTTTGTCAGGCAGCCCACCAGCTTTTTACAGATTATCAGGGCCTCTGGACTGAGCCTTGCCTCTTTTGCGTCCACCTTATTTGCTAGAGGCACTCGCTCGGGGACTTGGGGATGCTGCGACTTCCTGGATTGTCTCCCCTCAGCTGGGTGCTGTGCGTCTGCTTGCTGGAGCAGCGCGTCACCCTCAGCGCCATGCACTGTCTTGCCCTGCAGCTGCTCTCCTGGGAGCGGCTCTGCTGGGCCGTTATGCTGCGGCAGAGGGTCTTGACGTGGGGTGGGCAGCTGCGAAGCGTCTGGTGAGGGCTGCTCTCCACCAGCTGCCTCTGGCTGTTGCTGTTCTGCTGCTGCAAGGCTTGAGGGGGCGCTGCTGCTGCTGTCAGGTTGCTGCTGGCCTTCACCCTGGCTGCTGGCCATGCTCCTTGCTCCATGTGGATGTCCGTGGGCTACGTGAGGCTGGAGCAGGGTTAAACCCCTGCTTGCATTCCTGCTGCTGGCTGCAAGCAGGTGCTCTGCAATTGCAGTGTGCCTGAAGATCGAAAGGATCATACTTTGTTGCAATTGCAGCAAGTCTCCCAAACCCTCGCTGATGATCAGGTGACAACTGACTGTTTGGATTCTGGGTTAGTGATGTAATAAGTTTTTCGTAGGCTTACTTAATTAGTACACCGCGCACAATGCTCATCCAGAGCCGATTGAGGCCGGGATGGGAGCTAAGGGCCAGTAGGGCTCCTCGTGCTGTGTCAGGCAGGAGGACAGTGCCGCAGACCAAGAAATGTTTCAGGGCGGGCAGGTGAGGGCTGGGCCAGTGGAAAAGCATACATTCTGTTCTCGAGGCGTGCCCCTAAAAAGCAGGCTTGGGTGTGCTGCTGCGCCTGCTGCGCACGGAAGAAAGACATGGGGATTGTGTGTACCATAGACTGTGTAGCTATGCAGGCTGAGGCGCAGGCGCAGCGGCACGCCTGCCCCCAAAAAACGTGCAAAGTAACCCAGGAGTGCCTGAGACTAAGGACTTTGTCTGCACGCCTTCCCCCCGCACCAACAACCGCACGCAGGTCCGCTCCTCGTATGTGCGGAATTATTGGCATTTACAAGCACGAGGGCAACGTGAGCGCAGAGCTGTATGAAGGGCTCCTGATGCTGCAGCACCGAGGGCAGGACTCAGCTGGCATGGTCACAACTAACTGGGAGAAGTTTAAGGAGTACAAGGAGAATGGGCTAGTCAAGGATGTGTTCTCCAACCAGGGCCTCATGGACTCCATGATGGGTAAGTGCGTGGCACGGCAGAATTACGACTCAGGGGCACATGCGTCTCTGCTGCCAGCCCGCTCAAGCAATGATACACAGTCTCTCACGCACGTGATATGCTGCAGGAAGGCAGGGATTCTCCTATTTAGTGCATGCTTCAATCAATTGATTAGAGCACAGCTTCATGTGGAAACATGTGGGCGCGGAAAAACAAAAAAGTAGCTAGCAGTACTTTCTCAACCGGCTCTCTCCCTACGCTGTTCCGCTGCAGCACAAGGCAGAGTCTTCCAGACCTTTGTGTGCTTGCTCTTGAGAGCACATGGTCATGTTTGTGCAAAGATTCATGCCCTCGCTGTGTCAGCATTGCAAATTAGACTGAGAGGTTCCTTTGCTACAGCTCAGCAAGTGCTTACATAGCACACTGATATGCGAGCTTGATAAGTGTACCTTTGCATGACTTAGATGCTTGCTGTGCTCAAGGGATGACCACACCCACGCCAAAAAAGAGTTAGGTCATCCCCTACTGCTGTTGCTGCTGCTGCTGCAACATGTGAAAAGCTATAATCCTATTAATTTCTGTTTCCATAGAGCACGCACCTCTCCAAGCTGCTTGCTGATGAGTGTAATGGCCTGAGTGCATGAAAACACAGGAGTGGCACTTAGTTTGGCGCCTATCGCTTCCTTGCACTTGTGAACTTGCGGCATCCACTCCTCATCACTTGTTCACAGGGGGGGCAGCGTGGCGCTAGCACCTGTGCTTGCCCCTTCCCTTAATCATGACGGCTGTGATGTCACTAACAGCGGAGTCGTTTCTTTTTACCTTGTTCACAGGCAGTTATTACTGAGTTCACATGAGCTACCCCTCAGCTCTGCTTAGAAATTTATTCAATGTGACGGACAAAGTTCCTGTGTTTGCTGCTCGTAGCTGAGTTGCTGTGGCCCAGCGCCACATGCAGTACCCTTGTAGGTGCAGCAAGCCCTTACTGAGGGAATGCATCAGCAGAGGCTGGTGCATATGAGGCGGCGTGTTCTCTCTGTTACCGCCATTTTTTGGGTGGTGAGGCGCACTTGTTGTTCCTTGTACTCTGCCATGCGAACTCCTTCATGGCTTCAGGCACAGGCAGACAGAGGCACCACGCACTTGTGCTAACCTAAGGCAGGATACCTAATTCAACTCATGTTCCTTCCATCAACCCGTCACCATCCGGGGTCACATCAGCTATTGCGTGGCGAAGCTGCGCTGCTATTGAGCTTGCATGACTCTGCCTTGGCCACAGGCAACAATGGGATAGCACACGTGCGCTACCCCACAGCGGGCTCCCTATCCTAACTCATGTTCCTTTCCTTGACCCGTCCCATCTTGAGTCTCATTAGCTATCGCATGACTCTGCCTTGGCCACAGGCAACTGCGGTATTGCGCACGTGCGCTACCCCACAGCGGGCTCCAGCAGTGCTCAAGAGGCGCAGCCCTTCTTCGTGAACTCTCCTTTGGGCATGTTCCTCATCCACAACGGCAACTTGACGAACACGGATGAGCTGCGGGAGATGCTGAACTCCTCGCGCTCGTTTTTCAGCAGGTGGGCCATCCTCAGGCTCTAGGTTGTGTCTGATAATCTAAGGTGCCCCTATCAGTCAAATGGGCTCCTGACATTGATTTATATTGACATCATTTGATGCTCGGGCAATGTTGAAGTGCTTATGCTTAGTGTTCAGGCCTAGGAAACTTCTACCTTCTCTGCGAGGCTCCAAATTAAAACCTCGATTTGCATGGAAGGTTTCCTAGTCATATCAGCAACATAGCCTACACAGTGGGGCTACAGGCCCTCCCTTGTTCAGGCAGAAGGCCATAGGCTATTTCCAGCCAATGACGATATTTATTTGCCAGGGCAATGCAAAGTCTCAGCCATAGCATCAGCCTGTCCTACGAGCTGTGGGCATCCCCAAACCTACTAGATAGCCCGTACTTTGGCGAGTAAGCAAGGCACCCTACGCTGAGCATTGGCGCCCTACGCTGAGTATTGGCGCCCTGAATCTTTGAACACGGCAGCAACACCCCTCAGATGCAGGGGGCCTGCAGGAGCCGCTCAATGCTTCATGCGGACTACTTAGCTGGTGGTTGAGTGGAGCTGTAGCACGCGCTAGCAGCAGGGAGCATAATAGAGCTTGTAGCTCATGCTGGCAGCTTAAGTGCATCCCACTCATTGTAATGTCATGGATGGCAGTCTTTGTCCGTTGTTGCTCAGAGGCAATTGCGCAGCAGCAGCGGCAGTAGATCAAGGGGTACTGCAGGACGCTTGCTACTTGCAGGCTTTTGCTTGCTTGCAAAGGACCACTCATTGTCAGCTCCTGACTGAACAACCATCAATCCTTATCTCGCGCAGGCACTTGCGCACCTCCAGCGACAGCGAGGTGCTGCTGAATGTGTTAGCAGATGAGGTGCATCGTGCCCACCAGAGGTGCCTGCAGACCACTGGTTGCAACCCCAACAGCATGAAGACCCAGTTCTTGTTTGAGGCAGGCCAGACGGCAATGAAGCTGCTCAAGGTACAGGCAGCGCTGCGAACGAGCAGTGTTGGATGTGTGTGGGGTTGTTCCGATGCTGCGGGTGGGAACACTGCTGTGCCTGCTAGCACAGGCTGGAGTAACATGGGCTGTAGCCCCAGCAATGTATGCACGTTTACTTATGCACAATTACTGATCGAGGCGGGTCTACGAGCTTGGGTGCGTTGTGTACACATGCATCCTGCGATGAAGTTAAGTGAACTTGGCTTGACTGCCCCAGACCACATGAGCATTGGTCGGAACCAGGATCGGCACTCATTGTAGCCGTGGGCACTGGCAAGATTGTGTTTCCTTTGCTGGGCAGTCTAGCCAAGTTTATGGACCATATGAAATAGTTTGCAATTTTGCAGGATGGGTACAATGCAGCTATCAAGAGAATGAACACAGTGTACTCCCTCGTGCCTGGATAAAGAACAAATGTATGAAGGCGTGCATGCGCACTATGCACACACACACACACACACACACACACACACACACACACACATACACACACGCTTGGTGTAGGGCGCCTACTCCTGCTTGACCCTGGTCAAAGGTGTGGGCCTCGTGGCCTTCCGTGACCCTTTTGGCATCAGGTGAGCTACTCCAAATTCACCAGATTGCCTTGCCTCTTCTCATCATGTGTCCCAAGCAAGGTATCAAGACTTAAGGTTGGTGGAAAAAGTACCTTACTCGTTGAATTATGGGACATGGATCATACGCATGTAGGCAGGGGAACAGGCACGAACAGGCATGCGCACCCCCGCAAACACACGTGCGCGCACGCGCGCGCGCGCACGCGCGNNNCACACACACACACACACACACACACACACACACTCGCGCGCGCACACACGCACGCACACACACACACGCACACACGCACACGCACACACGCACACGCACGCACGCACGCACGCACGCACTCAAACACACACACACACACACACACACACACACGCACGCGCACACGCACACGCCTGCGCAGACCTCTCGTGCTGGGTCGAAGGGCCAGTCCTTTGGGGGGTGATGAGTACTGCATCGCCTCTGAAGACTGTGCGTTTGGCCCCATTGGGTTTGAGCGTGTGCGCGATGTGCAACCTGGAGAGATGATCATTATCAGCCCCGAGGGCAAGCTCCAATCCCGCCAGGTGAGTCATGCTTGTGTTCCGCTTTGCTTTGGGAATACTAGGTTTTGGAGCGTCCGCACCTACTTCCTTGACCTTTGAGCGTGTGCATGTCGTAGAGAGGTGGTCTTGGTAAAAGCTGAGAGCAGATCTTGGTTGTGCCAGCTACCAAACTTGGTCGCTTACCCCTTGCCTATTACCGGCTAACTAAACCCTTTTCTTTATTACTCACTTCAACACCCACATCAGTGAGCGCTTGAGCCCTTGACGCAGTGTGGTCCTCATCACAGTCCATTCCACTGCTGCTTACCCCGCAGCTCGCCCCCGCCAATCTCACACCCTGCATCTTTGAGTACATCTATTTGTCTCGGCCGGACAGCGTCCTCAACAACATCCCTGTGTACGAGTTCCAACTAGCGCTGGGCACACGCCTGTCGCAACGCATCAAGTAAGTGCTTGAGCGCTGCCTGCATGCTTTTGGCTGGCACCCCGTGCCCATGTTCAGGATAGCCCTGGCGCAGTCATTTATGATGCAGCAATCCAGCCCAAACGTGTTAGCTGTTGCTGTTACGTGTCGTGGTGGCACGTATCAATTTGAGTGGTAAGGTTTCAGCCATTGGGCCCACGCCTTTTTGCGACATGGCATGTGATCCTCTGACACAAAGGTCTTATATGCTCAGCTTTCATTGCAACCTTTCTGCTGTGTGTGTGTGTGTGTGTGTGTGTGTGTGTGTGTGCGTGCGTGATTATTTGCCAAAATGGGTGATAACTCCTTGCATGCTGCTTACAGACTCTTTTTTATTGCTTTGTGTAACCAACATAATTCTTTTGTGTGACAGGGGCATGTTTTGCAGCACACAGTAGTGTGAAGCACTTTTACAACATGACACACACACACACACACACACACACACACACACACACACACACACACACACACACA
>QAXF01002535.1:17411-27769 GCA_004335645.1 Dunaliella sp. WIN1
GTGTGTGTGTGTGTGTGTGTGTGTGTGTGTGTGTGTGCATATGTGCGTAAGTGCACAAGTGAACATGTACCAAGTGAATGAAGATACATTGTGTTTATGGAATACATGCTAATTCCGTGCAGGAAAACCCTGCGGCTGGACCATCATTGCTCTACGTTGTATCTGGAGCAGGCTCAGACATCTCTGAGTCCTATGGCAAGGTAAGCTTAATATGCAATAATTAGTAGATTTGATGAAACATGGGTTGCACGCCCAATTAAGCAGATGCTCCTCTAGAGTTTGATTTGATGATGTCACACAAGATAGTTCAACAGCCCAGCCAAAGTAGCGACTTTGTTGCGGACCAACAAACTGGCAAGGGGCAAAAAAAAGCCGAAAAGACAGCAAACGCTTAAACCAAAGCAAAGGGCGCAAGAAAGACATAAGCTGCCGGACAGCTAAACCTAAATGAAGGAAAGACACGGAGACACATACAAAGAGAACAGGAAGAATATTACTTTTGAAGCCTCCATTTTCTGCCAGTGTGGGGCTATGTTGCACAAACCTGTTCATGCCTCTCTCTTCACCCACACTGGCTGCATATTGCTGCCGGCATGGGTCCTTGCACCTTGTATATCTACATCCAAAGCAATAAAGCTGCATACGTGCTGCATGTTCACCAACCCTGACCATCCTCTGGCCCAAATTGAGTGGTGTTTGCGGCTGTAGTCTGAGGTCAGAGGATTGATCTAGGGTCGACCAACCCTTCATCAATTTCTTCCTCTTAAAAACCAAGCAAAGGTGGCGTGGGTCATATTAAGCAATAGTGCAGGAAGGGGGAGCAAAATCAGCAAGACAGCTTATGCCTGTGTGCTGCAACTCTTCCAGTGAGCACTTAGACATGTACATTACATCTGCATTCAACATTCAAGCAGCCTGCTTCCAGCAAACTGAGACAAGATGACCTGAGCATGGCAAGGCACTGTTATTGTGCAGCTTTGCCAAAGGCAATGACACACTGAGCCTAAGCCAGTTACTCCTAAAAGAGCATTGGGAGAGCACCAAGGCTAGCAAGTAATAGAAATCACTTTTCATGAGCTAAGCTCGAACTCCCTAGCAGTAGATCCAAAATCTAGCATAGACCCCTCTGCACACGTGTCTTATACTGGTCTGGCAAAAACCATTCGTGCACACTACATAGCACTGGCAAAGGCCTCGTTTCTTCTTTTCTGCATACTGTCTGCGGTTAGATCTGACACGAGCACTCTGCACATGCTGCAAACGGCTCTGGTGCTAGCCGGGGCACACACCCCACCTGCGTTCTGCACACGTGTCATGCAAAAGCCCTGGCAATTCCCATTGGGCACACACCACACAGGCTTGTAGGGCCTGAGCATGGGCTCATAGTTGAGGGTGTCTAATGCCACTGAGCGTGAATGTTTACAGCCAAGCTTACACTGCAACCTGTCGGTGTGCCTTGCCAAAGCACTCAGCGCGCATCACCCCTGGAGAACAATGTTGCACACGTGAAATGGTATTGTGCACTTATCAAAAACACTCCATGTGGGCTCCTGCTGAGTCCCAACCCCTATCTGCTCGATTGTTGTGCTTTCACTCTATTCATGCTTGGTTCAGCACTCTTGTTTAATGCTGGATAACGGGTGCCCTTTGTACCCATTCTCCCCTATTTGATCTAAGTACCACCTGTCACTGTTGGCTCTCCCTTTGCCCCTTGCCAATTTCTTGGCCCGCGACTCAATTGCCACAGTGGCTGGGTCTTTGAACTAGCATATTTCACAGCTCAAGTCAACCAAATGAATTATATATGTAACATGTAATATGTTATACACACAGGTTCCAGAGGTGCACCGCAGCAAGGTCCAAATGTCCGATGCGCCTGGATTTGTTGCAGTACACATCAAAGGTGATGTACTGACAATTGATTTTTGGGATGTCACAAAGAGCACCTTGGTCTTCAGTGTCCACAAGCATGCGGCAAAAGGATAGGACTTGCAGTGCTCAATCAGGCAGGTGGCTGGCCTCGACAGGTGGAACTCAAAGATGGAGGGCTTGGTCAAATCAGGAAGGAAGATGAAGAAGGAGTGTTACAAGGGTAAGTGTCATGATTGGTATGCTCACTGCAGAGCTCAGGTTGCCAGGTACAAAGCTTCGTAAAGGAAAGCCCACAGTAATGAAAATCCTTATGCGTTGCTTGTTCTCTACGTAAGCCTCTGGTCTGGTTACTTTTAGCTCATTGTTATCGCCACTTCATGGCTTCAGTCACTTAGTAGAAGTTTTGAAGGTGGTAACTACTTACCTACCCAAGTGAAGGGATTTGAGCATACTCAGTGTTCCAGCAGTCAACATATATTCAAGCCAGGTGTCATTAGTTTGTCAAGGTTACTTTTAAGAGTCATGCGCCTCTTTTGTATTACAACGTAGTACTAAGTACTTACTAAATAGCCGAACAATTGTCACCTTTTGCTTCATTGAAAAACCTTGGCATGCAACTTCACTCAGCCCTTATGTCCATTGACATTGCATGCAACCAATTATAGCATGCACAACTCAGCTGTAGCTTGTGTATATCTTAAAAGTTGCATGCACAGCGCAAACGTGGTGTTTTGTCCTACTGGGCAGCAGTCAGTCACACTGCATTGCTTTCACGTGTGTTGATACATCATTTACTAGAAAGCATCCGCAATCGTCAGTTGGCAAATGCTTGCGGTGTGGCATTCTCATTATCCGTGCAGCGTCATTAACTCATTGGGCAGCACTTGCCCATGGTATCATGTTACTATTGATGAGGCGCAATTTGCTGTTATATTGCTTATCTACTCATTGGGCAGCACTTGCAGTGTCGTACGACTTTGGCAGGCGGCATTCACTCTAGAGCATATCATAGCTATAAAATCAAGCGTACACTTCCACTAGAAAGCACCTGCAATCATCAGTCAGCAGTTGCTTTTGGTGTGGAGTTCACTCAATTTGTGCAGCGTTATTGGGCAGCATTTGCACACGATTTCCTTTACGATCCCTGGGCTTCTCTTACAACTATTTTTTGAACTCCATACTTGCCTATGTAGCTTGTAATACCTGGATCCATGGTACATCGTATCTGTGCAAAATCTGTGAGTCGAGACACACATGAATAAATGGAATTGGGAAGTGAAACTGCATTGCAGTTCAGTTGAAAGTTATGGTGAGGCTAGGCTTACATGGTTCAATCACTATAGAAGTCAGCTTAACCTTTACCAATAAAGATAGAGTTATAATTTTCGGCTAGTTGCATAGCTCCTTTTCTTTTCTTCTGAGCTTCCAATTTAAAGCCCTTGCTGCTGTTGAAGGATACGCCCCTTTTGCCGAAAGAGCCAAAGTTTTGGTCCTTCTTTTGACCCTTATTGGTCTGTACCGTAGTGATTTACCTGGCTCAAAGGGGAAATCAAATAGGGTGAGGTTCACTTAGGGAAATGATAGTGCAACACAAAGACCGCACGAAGGGCTGCAACATTGCCAAAAGGCCGCTCGTCATGGCAAGGCAGTCCGGTGAGGGCAGAGTGGTGCAGGCACCTGCATCTGCTCCTCCCCTTAGGGTTAACGCTAAGGTTACACAGCTGTGCCTGCCTACAAGGGCAGCTTAGCTGAAGCAGGAGATGCAGGAGATTCTTTTACACTTTCTAAGTTTCGTTTGTAGCTTGTAGTACTTAAACTCATGGTGCAACGGCCTATGAAAAGTCCTTGAATCAAAAGACACATTGGATAAACGGAACGAAGAAGGGGCAACTGCATAAGTTGCAATTTAGTGGAATATTAAGGTAAGTCCAGGAACACGTACTTTAACCACAAAAGACAGGTGAAAGGCACAGCTACCTTGAACAATTAAAAAGTAAATTCTCCCCAAGTCTAATCTGAAGCCGTTGCTACTCTTGAAGGATTTTTCTGCCTCTTTTGCCCAACGAGCCAAAATTCAGCCCTTTTCCTTGCGCTTCATTGGTTTGTAATGCAGTGATTCCTTTGGCTTTAAGTGGGCCAATAAAAGAAGGGTGAGGCTGACTCAGAAAGATTATTGTGCAACACAAAAGCCGCATGAAGGGCACCTTCACCAAAACTGTTGGCAAAAGGCTGCTTGTCATGGCAAGGCAGCCTGGTGTGGGCAGAATGGTACTAGCTCCTGCACTTGCTCCTCCCCTTTAAAGGTTAAGCCTTGAAGGCTAAGTTTACGTAGCTGTGCCTGCCTACTAGGGCAGCTTAGCTGAAGCAAAAGACGGCTGCAACCAAAGACTCTTTCCCTTATTCATGTTAGGTGTGTCGTCACTCCAGAGCAAAGATTTTTGTCCCCTTTTTCATCTCTGCAACTACCTAATTTGACAGCCTTTCTTGCCTTTTTTCTTACCTTTTCGGTCCTTGCTTGCAGGTTCCTCCTGCTTAAGTTAAGCTGCCCTTGTAGGCAGGTTCAGTTATGATATCTCAACCTTAAGCTAGTTTAAATTCGCCAAACACTAGCACAATCTGCACTATCTCATCATAGTTCTTCCCTGCCCTTCAGTAGTGCTGCGCTAGTGCTTCCTCCATAGCACCACTCAAATGTTGCCCGTAGGGTATACAGAGGTTTACAGAGGTTTACAGAGATAAGGCATCAGTCAACATGCGCGACTGCTAGCCTGCTCTGTAGAAAATTGGTAAAGTACGGGAAGTCTAGTTCATAAGTGTAGAACACGCCTGGAAAAACCCCACTTCAGGTATACAACATGAATTGTGAGTAAAGTCACGTAGGGGCAAAAAAACCAGACGCTCTACACAGACTCGTAGAAAAAAAGAGATAGAAGTGCGACATTGAAGACTTGGTTCTAGCCCGTGGGGTAGACCTACGCATGTGACATTATGGGAAAGCCTTGTTGGCATTAGGTGTTTTCTGTCATCTTTTTTGTTTTTACTGCCTTCGCTTGCGAGCATCTGCTGCTTTAGCAAAGCTGCTTTGCTTTTGTAGATTTGATTTGATTTGACGTTGTTACACAAAATAGATCCAAGGCCCAGCCAAAGCCCTCGGATAGCGCACCAAAAAAAGGCTTAGTGTGGCTCGTGCTGGATGCGAGGTTCTCTAGATAGATCTCTCAGGTAGATGAATGTACAGCAAAATGCCAGACACTAATGGCTGGGTCTTACACAGTTCTGCCATGCATTGGCACGTGCACCGCTCTTTCTGGGTGCCGCTGATCCTCAAGCAGCGCTGCGCTGGGGATTCCACCACATATAGAAGTGGCGGAGTAGAAAAAAGAGCCATATACAGGTCAGCAATCCACACAACCCTATATCGCATGTCACACAAAAGGTTCAACAGTAAAACAGACCTAACCGTGATATAACATGACAAAATAGCGACGTCGACACGGATAAAAAATTGGCAACAGGCAAAAAGACAGCAAACCTTGAACCAAAACAGGGGGCATGAGACATATGCTGCTGGACAGCTAGACCTAGATGAAGGAATGACGCAGAGACATACAAAAGTAACTGAGGCAACAGAGGTCCAAAGCTGCACAGAACTAGAGAAACACTAGAAGGCACACCGCAAGCGAAGGCCCCACTACAAGGCCACACAGAGCCAGCAGAAGGACACAAGGGCGGCACACACACAGCCTGAGAGAGGCAACACCCGAACACTACACAAGAACAGGACACAAACCCAAGGAAATCAAGGGGAAAGAAGGCAAAGAGACACAAAAAGCCACACACAGACTGAGTAAAAGGTCCTCTGCACAACTCAACAATAAAGGGCTTAAAAGTAGGTACAGCTACCTCAAACTCCTTTTTGGGTGTTCTCTCTTCTTGTTTTCTTTGGTCTTTGGTTGCAGGCTTCTTCTGCTTCAGCTAAGCTGCCCTTGTAGGCAGGTACAGCTATATAACCTTAAGCTTAAAAGTAGGTACAGCTATGCAACCCCTCGCCTCATCAAAGCACATCACTCTCCATACAAGTCACTCCATACAAGTCACTCCATACAAGTCAGTGATCAGCGTCACTTCTTATCCAAGAGGTGCGTATAAGTGGGAACTTCCTGCGGTTGTGCTCAGATCGTCCGATGTTGCAGCAGGGACAAAGCATTGTCACTGCCTCTACCAGCCTGACCACCATCGCGCCTCCTTAGGGCCCCCCGCAAAATCTGACATTGCAGCAATAACCAACAGCTAAAAGAACCTTGGGTCCAAATGTGCTGTTCATTTGGTGCAGCCTCAGAATTGCATCTTCTCCTGCCAAAATGGGTCCAAAACAGGCAAATATAGTGATAAGGCGCCACAAAGCGCCCCAGACTGCCATTACTTCAGCAACTTTTAATGTTTAGGATGCAATAACATACCCCGCTAGCTCAGGACACTCATAAATTAACATCTGGAGCCCGATAGCTTAATTGGCCAAAGTTGGGGGGGTCCAGCCGTGGGGAGAACCTGTTTAAACTGAGCTTATATCTCAAATCAAGCCTTGCAAGGCCAGGGACACCTGACAATTAGCCAGCGCAGGAAAGATATTGTTCCTGCGTATGCTTCAGATTTAGGAGCAAACAAAGTTGCTACTTGTAAGAGCAAGACTTTGCCTGGGCTCCAGGCCAAGACATCACTCGCACATTAAAATTTTAGAGTGCAATTCAGCACATTAAACCTTAAGAGTGCAATTCAGCAGGCAAGACCTCCATGGGCCTGACTAAGGACCACTTTAGTCAGAGCACAGTCCTTACGGTAATACACACATTGTGCTGCTTGTTAACACTATCTAATCTACAGAAACAACCAATCTGACCTTGCATGGTCCCTCTGCAAGACAGGTCGCATCCCAGACGCGCTTGCACTCATTCAATTTGTTCAAGTCGTCAACATCCGACGCCTTGAACTCAATGATCAACTCAGGTGCAGGGTGTTGGAGCTGTGCTGCAGTGCAGGCTTCAACGACATGCGCAACAAGTCCGTCTTCATCGAAGAAGAATGAGGTCGTACTGACAAAAAGGCGCCAGAGAGCAGGGAGGTCCTCGATGATTTTGTGCAGGTCCTGAGGCTTGAGCTCACAAGACATCACCAATAAGCCAGACAAGCTGGGGAAGATGGTGCCAAGCCTGCCCGCATCTCTTGGGTAGACATCACGCAGCTCCAAGTATGTGAGAGATGCTGCTGCTGCTGAGTTGGCCAAGGGTAACATGGTCTGATGAACCAGAGGCAGAGCCGCCTCTTCCAAGCACAAGCCAAGTCCGTGGAATATACTACTGCCCGACACGTGCAGTGCCCATGGGCTCTTGACGGGCCATGTTGATAGCACGGCCACTGCCTCATTTACAGGTACAACAACTCCATCAGTGAACTCTAACATCAGGCATTGCAGCTGTACCTCACGTAGGTTCGACCAGAGGGACGGGTCAAATCTCGGCAGGTCCCTTACACCCAACATGTTGTCCATAATACCCTCCACTGCGCCCCTGATCTGAATGACCTCCACAGAGCTGCTTTGCAGTGTTGCAGCTCCTTCTATGTCCCAACAAAACAAGCCAAGCGAAGTGAGCTGCGTGCATGCAGCAAGCACATCACCTAGCCCCTTTACACCGGCGCCTGATATGCCCAGATGTTGCAGTGCCACCAGGCATGACAGAGGGTTTACGTCATACGCTTGCAGAAGTGCATCATCAAAGTCCAGAAATGTCAGCTGAGGCATGCGTATGATGGCAGCGAGCCAATCACTCATCACTGGGGCAGCAAGAATTTTGCAGAAACTCAGCTTGTGCAGTGCAACATCAGGCTCGGTGAGAGCAGCAAGGGTGTCAAGAAAAGATGCATGCACCTCAGCATTGCTGTCACAACCCTTCACCTCAAGACTCTGCAGCTGGGGGCATAACACACAGATCCCGAGCGCCAGGTCTGACGCATACCAGTCATCGCCACTAGCTCCAGTAACCTGTGTTTGAAGGTCCAGAAGCCCCTTTTTTTATACTTGAACTCTGTGTTTAGAACTATAGCCCAGTTGTGTTGTGCCATGCAGTGAGGTGTAAGCAGCCTGGTTGTTGTTAGACGTGGGCTATGGGCCTTCTCCTGCTTGTACAGTAAAAAGAAAAGTTTTAGGGATGCTCAGCTTAACTGATAATTCAACAGAAGCGATAGAATAAATTTATCGAAGTTAGAACCAAGTGTTGCTATGTTGTGTGCATGCTCCAGGAGCGTCTGGAGCTAACGTATCCCCCAACCTTCTTAGAAGCCTATAGTAGGGATCGGCACATAGCGCTATACATTTCACTTCCTGGCGCTTCATAGCAATATAAGAGAGATGACATATATGTGTACATTTACATACATATAATGTATGTAGATTCTATATGTACTATAATGTTACATCATGCATTAGTATAGTGCTATACAGCAATGCCGCTCCCTACAGATCGGCAAATAGCGCCATATGAGGGTCTTCTTAAGCGCTTTAATTCTTTTTAACGCTCTAGGCAGGCGCCGATCCCTGCTTCTAAGCTCCAGTGATGAGTTGCAGCAGGTGGTCTTAGATGAGCAGCTTCCGCATTGGTCAGCGATTTGTCTTGTTTGACAGGCCTTGACCATACCTCAGCACCCCATGCACCATAATTGCAACCTGAAGAATTGTTCGGATGGCCGCTATTTCTTTCTTATTGGGGTATCAAGAGGGTAGTACGCCCCAGATGGCATTTCTGAATTCAGAACTGTATTGTAGCCCTATTTAGAACAGTAGAGGTAGAAAGTGCCCATGGGGGCCAATCTACTACCCAGTAAAACAATGAATGGGAGTGGCAAACCCAGTGGCTGCCCAGATGTGGAATTCCAGCCATCTACCTCCAGGAATCAGCCCACGTGGCCCCAGATTGTTATAAGTTCTCTATACCAGCATCTTAGCATTCACAAATATTTCTATATGTGGACTATAATCTCTATATACATGTTATAGATATCCTGGTAGCCATTATGCTGGTTCTCACCCGTGGTCGGGCCGGGTGAGTGCGAATGGGGGTGATCCAGGGTTCCTCCGTTCGTTTGTATTTGTCAATGATTTGAATTTCTTCCAATGTCAGTAAAAAGTCTGTAAAAATTCCAAATAGTACTTGAACTTCATTGATATTTAAAAGCTCAAAAGCATGAAAGGAGGAACCCTGGGGCGATCTATGCCTACGACGAAATCACACTCACGGCAGGGCACCTTGACGTCCGTTCGAACCCAGAACCTCTCCGCCCAAGCTCTCAAACCACTCCACTTTCAAAGAAACATCTCAGCCTGCTTGCTCAGCTGAACCCCAAGATAAAGAAAGTGGTCAGCTAGAATTTGAAACGGGTCACTCCTGCATGCTCCTGATGCTGTGCCCAAAGGTGGGCTGTCAAGCTGGTGTTGGCCGTGGCGTGCAGCCTGAAGTCCTTTAGCCCTAGACCTTGGAAGTAGCCTGCTATAGGACAAGCACTGCGAATGCTGTGGCAGGATTCTGACTTCTCATAGGAAGACCTCCCTGATCTGGTCAGATCGTTCCTTGCCGACGGTAAGTTTGGGAAATGTTCAGGATAGTTAAACCCTAATCAACTCTGACCCTAAGAGGTTAAGAGTTGCCTCACCAAGGATGCTCTATTGCAGTGTGAACAATTGATCAAACCCAGTGATTGGTCAAACGTGAAAAGGCACAATGATGTGTATGATGCGTCAACTATCGCGTACACAGGTACTACCTGTCAGATGTACGGTCATGAAACAGGCCAGGTAACCAATAACAAGCGTTGACATTACAATTTGCATCACTCAAGTGCTTTTACGTGTATGGCCATGAACTGCAAGGGGTTTTCTATGCTGCATGTTTGGGATAAATTGCAGGGACCTCACCCTCATGATTGAGAGAAAAGGCACTTAGGGCACAGAAGAGGTTCATCTTAAGACATGTGTGCTTGTGCACATGCGTGCCATGTCGCACTTTCATTAGCCCAACAATGCTTTTAGTGATGAAGCGTCTGGGTAATTAACTACACACTCAACCTTAGGGCCACGTGCTTGACCTTACGTTCACTGTATTAGCAGCAAAGAATGGTGCGGCACCTGTACCAAACTCTGTACCACAGTGTATGCACTTACCGACAAAGCTAAGTGCTGGACGCCTCTCAACTTGAGCTGCCCTTTCTCACATCCACTAATGGATGTCAGTGCTTCAAGGGGATCAGCACAGTTGTCAAGGGTCAGGGCTTGAAGCTTCGAGGTGCGGGGGAACCCTGGAAGCCCATGAAGGCACTCGGTGTCTGCCATCTCTGGGTTTGCCTTCCAGTCCGGCGTGAAATGTGTGATGCGCTGTGGGCAGAGTGTGTGTGTGTGTGTGTGTGTGTGTGTGTGTGTGTGTGTGTGTGTGTGTGTGTGT
>QAXF01002548.1:37214-47967 GCA_004335645.1 Dunaliella sp. WIN1
ACACACACACACACACACACACACGTATGCGTGCATGCCTGGCGTTGCAGGCTCCCTAGAGGCAAATGCTGGTGCAGTTGCTGCGTCTGGGATTGGAGGTGCTGCAGGCCCCACAGACGTGTCCATGTTACGTGATGCTAGTAAGGTACAGTAACCTCCTTGAAGGCTAGCTCCAAAAAGCTTGGTTCTTAGGGCTACCATGCCCCCCTAGCGTGCTTACGCTGTTTTTCAGCAATCCAGTTACGTTAGCAAGGGGACTATGATAAAAAACTGATTGTTATGCATTTATGCATACTTGGCAATGATGTACCATCCTCATGGTGACTACTGCAGCAAGTGTATATGATGCTCTTTCGTACGCACGTGCACGCTCACACACACACACACGCACGCACACACACACACACACACACACACACACACACACGCATACAGGGGGGCCCAGGTGGCAGGCAATCAGGGCTAACCGGCTTCTTCAAGGCAGCGCCCAAGTGCCTGTCATGCAAGCAAGCGCTGGCGCTTGATGTGCAGCTTGCAGAGGATGAGGCGGTGCCTCCTGGGCTGTGCGGCAACTGCAGGAAGTTGCCTGGGAAGTGGGCGCAATTGCAGTACCGCCATCAGGTGGGTTGCATCTCAAAGCAAGCCTGGTTGGCAGGGTGCTCACACGTGTGTGTCAAACAAGATTGTGCGGCTGTCCAGGAGGGTGAGCAGGGTTTGTTGTTGAGTTTTAGTGGGGGGCTGTCCTGTGCACCACAAACAGGGAGCAACAAGCGATAAGGAGGCTTGCACGCATGTTAATAGTGCAAATATGGCTTGTTGCAGCCGATTTCACTCCTGCCTATGTGTGACTTGCACCTCACTCAACCTTAAGATCATGACACAGGGAAATGGGTGCAAGCCCAGCAGCGCAAACGTAGGTGTAAAAAAGTACAATTTGATGAGTGTATGCTAGTAAGGTGAACCTGTGCAGTTGAAAGTGATGAGACCCTGACACACACACACACACACACACACACACACACACACACACACACACACACACACAGAAGCTGAAACTCCTGCAGAGTGGTGTGCCATATGAGGTACTGCAGCACTGTAAGTCAATGCCATGCTCTGTGCAAACCTTGTTTGCCCTCGCAGGCTGAGGCCAACAGCCAACATCAGCTCCTGGCTTCCACCCTCTCTCGCTGCATGCGCTGCCATTCGGGAGGCTTGCACGGTGCTGTGGCCTGCTCAAACGGCGAGTGCCACGTCCTCCATACAAGGTGTGAATTTGCTGAGCTTCCCTGTATCCCTTCCCGATGCATCCCGTGTCTGCGTGCCATCTACCCTGGCATGCGTTTGCCTGGGATTGTCTTGAGCTTGTGCAGGTGTGCTTACAAGGTGCACATCAACAGTCCAGCAGACCATGGATGCACACGCTGCTTGGCAATCACCTACAGCATTCCCAGCAGTGTTGTATGCTTCATTGTGCAAGGAATGCCTTAATCCTGCCCCTGGCAGAGGTTCATCATCTGTCCCCACATGGCGTGTGATTGCGTGTTGCTTGCTTGCAGATTGGGTGCGGCAAGGAGCTTAGCTGCAGAGACTGTGCGTCTGGAGCGCCTGAGCACAAACGGCTCGCAGCCAGAGCCATCCCTCACATGGTAGTGTTGCTGCCATATGCGCTGTTTTGCCGTGGGGGCTCAGTGCTTGCACGTATGCTGCTATGTCTCAGTCTACTGGCTTGCTGCCGAGCCCCTGTTATGCTTTTGCATTGTATCACAAAGAGGCTAACGACTTAACATGTACTGCCCTACTGCCAACAGAGGCCTGTGTTCTGTGCTCTAGACTTGAGTTGCACCCAGTTACATCATGTAGCAGTCTTAAGCCGTACCACATCTTTGCATGATGCTTCTGCTCTTGCGTCCCAAGTGCACCTCCAATCATATGCCAACATATGTGTATATACCTTTTAGTCACCGCATCCCATGTATGCTTTGCATCTGCATTCATGGCTCCTACCCATTTGTATGTTGTTGACTGAAATCTGTCTGGTCTAGATGCTGCACAACAAAGCGCTTGCTGTTAAGCCTTTCATACGGCAGCCCTAGACTGTTGCACTTCCGTTCTGCAGTCTGTACAACATGTCGCCCCTTGTCCACATTTGTATTAATTTCTATGTATGTGCCATTACCCGCGTACATACTGATGCCCACATGTACTCTGTTGTTGATGCATACACATGCATTGTACGTTCTCTATAATGTGAGGCTGTTTTCTGGCTGTGACTTTCTGGCTCTGATAGTTTTTTTCAAATATGCCTCTACTTTGCCCTTTCCTGTGTATCAGCCACCAGCTAGTATACTCATCACAGCATGCGATTCTGGATCATTCTGTGACATGTCTTGGTCCTGTCTGTTGTGCAAGTACTTCTGCTGACCCTTAGGCAGGCACCGCTGACTTTGCTGTTACCATATAATTGCGTTAAAGAGGTAGGCTTGTATTGACTCTTGACCTGCAACTGTTTGAGTGTGCGTCACATAAATGTTCCTATTAAATATCTTTGCTTTTATGTTTTATCGCGTCAATTAGGCGTTGCCTCCCTTACTAAGGCACTCCCTTCATTCTTGAATGATATCTCATTGCAGAAGAATGAGACCACAGAGCTGTTATTGCACATGAGGGCAAATTAGCAGAAACAAGGAGCAACCAAAAATGAGAACAAAAATGAGTATTATTATTAAGTAGGTAGTACCAGTTCCAAGCTAAGCTAAAGCTTATGCACTTTAAAAAGCAAAGCTGGATTACTAAGATCAGGACCGTCAAAATTACATTGGCATGCAACAGCAGTCACAACACTGCTGGGTGGATTAAGGTTAAAGTTACATAGCTGTACCTGCCTACAAGGGCAGCTTAGCTGAAGCAGAAGAAGCCTGCAACCAAAGACCAAAGAAAGCAAGAAGAGAGAACACCCGAAAAGGACTGGGTGGATTAAGAATTCTGCAAAGCAGGCTTGCCAGCCTGCTTAGGTAAAGTTTCTGGTTAAGGTTACATACCTGTACCTGCCTGCAAGGGCAGCTTAGAAGAAGACGCCTGCAACCAAAGAATGAGAAACCAAGAAAAAAGGCCGCCTAGAAACAATTAGTTTAAGGTTAGGGAACAGAAGCGAGTTATAAAGAACGTTAAAACGTTAAAAATATTTTTTAGATCATAGGAGGACGCAAGAATGGCAATGGAAAAAATGAAGCATTTGGGGCTCAAACAAATAATAATGTGAAGCGCTGAAGTGGTCCTGAAGTGGTCTTGACTCTCTGATAGCTCCAAGCACAAGCAGCGAGGCGGCCTAAAGATCAGATTGAGAAGGCACTGCATTGCTTACTTGGAGCATTATTTAAGTGAAAATTATATGGTACTGCTCATGCGGGCTGTACATGGAGCAATGCGCTTAGCAGTGCTCACCATAATATGATGTTGGGCTTTTTGTAGCGCCTGTGGCTGAAAAAAGCTTAATCGGTCATGCAAAGCCACACCTTTGGTAATCCAGGCTTGAGTACATGCTCAATTGCGTAACCCTCATGATCCTCACTGGTAGCACCCAAGTAGACAAAGACAGCTATTTAACTTCAACCTCAGAAAGATGCACCCTCATCAGTTTCCCTGACGAAAGGCAATTGCACGGTGCTGGCGCCAGCGTATACCCTTTCCCAAATTGACGCTGGCTGCGGCACCATTCCTGCGGAGTCCTCACCTCATATTTGGTAAGCCCGTGAACGTGTTTACAGTATGCCTGAACCCTGTTGAAAACACAGGGACAGCAGAGTGCTCTCTGCAGCACTAACTTGACCACTGGCAGTAATTTCCAGCCAAGTTTAAATTGTAGAGACCATCTATGACAGGTTGATGTGAGCACATGAGCACATGCACTTACAATAGCGCAGAGATGCAGGAAGCACACCTTACTCTACAGAATTACCAAAATGAGAACCAAAAGCAAGATATGTAGGCTCCAACTGATGAATCCGGTTACCAGGGGAATTGCTGCTTGAGACCGTTAACTGTTATGGGCTCAAGCAATGCATGAATACACTACAGGCACTGGCTGGCAGCTGTGGAACAACACAGCACAGGGTAATTGCCATGTACACACACGACCGTCGAGTGGAATAGCCGCAAAAATGTGTGTCACCGTGGTATTTGAGACCTCCTGAGGATGCCGGCAATGCCGCCTGCTAACCCAGGCCTGTAATGACCACCGCCGCCATACATGGAGCTACGATGCGCATAGCCCATGGCAACAACACCCGCACCGCACAGCACACCCACACTGACCAACCCAGCAGCCACCCAGGAGAGAGCACCTGCCCACCCAGGAGTAGCTGCCCCAGCCGGCTCATGTACACCCCCTGCACCAGCCTTCTGCTTTGGTGGCTTAGCTGGGTGACTGCCCGAGCTTGTAGGGCGGCCGTGACGGCTGTGTAGAGTCTCTTGCTGGTTGTACAAGGCTTGGCCCTGGAGCAACATGCCCAGGAGGCTGGCTTGGCGGCGGCTTGGAGAGAAGGGGCTTGTAAGGGGGCCCCCTGCACCGGACTGGGGCTGCAGCATTGGACCTGCAGCAGCCAGATGAAACACGAGGTGACTGTGCTTGGAGGTCTGGTTAGGGTGAACACATGTCCAAGCGCAAACTGGCAGCAACTTGGACGTGGGGCGGGAAATTCTGCTAATGTTCTAAGCAAAAACTGTGCACAGTCCCCACACACCTGCGTGAGTGCCTTGTGCAGCTGCTGCTCCTTGCCCTTGCAGCTCAGGCGATGTTGCATGAGTGTGGCGCAGGTGCTGCGCTTTCAAATCGATCTTCTGGGCAAAAGAATGGAAGTCTATGCAGGCAGCTGGAGCACATCTTACAAGATCTAATATCCAACTGCTTCCTTGTTATTCAATTCAAATGTTTTGATGTTGGTTGGGGGTGACCAGCAACTAAGTGCACCTGGCATTCTGTCCCACACTCACCACCCCTCGCAAATTGCAACCATATACACCATACTGGAACCATTGGTAACGTAACCAGCCTTCCATTGGAACTAGCCTTAGTTTGCTCCTTTGATAAGCTTAACGGAAGGGACACTGCATAAGCCCAGGCGTGAAAGACAGCTACTTGTCCTTGACTTAGAGGTCCCCCCTAACATGCAGACCACTTTACATCTATGAAAGTAACTTACGGGCAACCATACCTTTCAGGAGCTTGTGCAACACTCACAATGGGCTCATAAGCACCAAGATTAACACTACCATAGCTGCCAAGTTCTGAATTAATCTGCAAGCTCTGATGGTGACATGTTACTTGCTTACAGCGTCCTAATTGGCAGCCTAGCAGTCAACCTTCACGATGGTAATCCTGTAAATCCTGTAGCGTGGTTCAAAAGCAGCGGCATATATGCAGTTACTCATGGCAATGAAGACAAGGGTTCTTTATACATGAAGTGTGCAGCCCAGGCAGCATTGCATGAGCCCATCTTCTCGCACCTGTGCGCAGCCCAGGCACCATGGCATGAGCCAGGCGCAGCTGTTGCTCTTTGGCCTCTGGCCCACCAGCAGGTGACACCACATCCAGCCCCTCTGCATGGCTCAGGCACACCCCAGCAAATGTGTGCACCACAAGGCCCGGGTGTTGCGCCTGGAAGGCCTCCGCTGCTGCAACTGCCGCCCGGATGGCACGGCGGCGCTCGTAGCGCCTCTTGTCTTCCTGTGTGCGGGACAGGGTGGAAGTGGACGCACGCCAATCACTGTGCAAAGTGGCAGGAGGTAGGAATGCTTGAGGCTCTGTGGTGTGTGTGTGTGTGTGTGTGTGTGTGTGTGTGTGTGTGTGTGTGTGTGCGCAAATTCCACTCAGGTCTAGGTTATTGCCGATGAACAAATAAAGTAGGTGATCAACAATCGCATGATTTGTTGCTATAGAAGAGCACTGTTTCCACCTTTTAGCCCTTTGTGCCAAGTTAGTAATACTGAAGTCGGCCTTCCTTTAACTCAAATTTTAAGCTGCCAAATACAACGCTCAATGAGCATGCACTTCAGTCGGCCAGTTGTTTGATGAATGACGAATTAGAAAGAACAGTTGCAACTTAGAACAAAGTGTTCTCATGGCAGCAACGAATGCTTCAAGGGGGTTTACATGCATGTTCTAGTGGAACCGTGGTGCAGCACAACAGTTCACTATATCACAGCTGCTTTTATGCCCTGCACTGTTCATTATTTGGACCCTCGTCTGAAATACTTCACCCAACTTATAACTAGGGTGGTGGCCAACACCGTACATGCAGAGCGGGGTCATGTCATTATCACTTGATTTACGCATGCGTGAAGTGGCAAGAGGCACCCAAATGACCTCAGCATCTGAGTAGATCTTGCATGTGGCTGTTACTTCTTTCTCGCAGGCTGCGCTTCTGCTCCCTTGGTGTGCGTAGCTGGACTATATTTGCACCACCATTCATTCAAGATGGAGCTTAGATCACCTGTGTGCGCTAATAAAAAGGTGAGCGCTCATGAGTGTACCAGCTAGCTCTCAGCCGCTGAGGGAGTGCTTCCGTCTGCTTGCACCCTCGCACTGCTTTAAGCAGCCTCGTTTGGCGCTGCACCACAGCCAGACACACCCGCAACACCCAAAGGCTCCCAGTCACCCGCCAACACGACCTGGGAAAGTGTGTCAAACAGATGAGAGATGAGCTCACGGCATCCTGCCTCACCCACCTGTCGTGCAAAAGCCTCCGTCCGCTTGCGCCTGCGAGGTGCCTTCAAGAGCCCCAAGTGCTGCACCACCACCACCATGAACACACCCAGCCCGTCTGTCAGCACCACCTCGCACCCCACGCACTCGCTCGGGCTGCAGGACTCCTGGCTGGGGCGTGCGGGGGGCACCCGCCAGTGCAGCTGCACCAAGCACGCCATGCCTGCTGCGCCATGCTGCGCTTGCCTGTGTTCAAACTGCGAGGGCGGCGGCCCCACCACATGGCGCACCAAGGCCACCACCTGTTGTGAGCTGCCCCTTTGTGCTGCCTGTGCCTGCGCCTCAAGGGAGGCCCAGGCTGCGGCGCTGGCTCGTCGGAGGTGGGCAGGGCCAAGCACCTGGTGGTTGTTATGGCGGTTGAAATGAGGGTACCAGACGGCTAGGAGAGTGCGGATGCAGGCTGCCATGCGTGCGTCCTGGTGGGCGGGCCAAGTGATGCAGGAGGGGCCCAGAGACATCCCGCCTGCATGGTGCATGGGGTCGCATACTCAGTGGGCACGTACAAGCTTGAAGAGCTGCACTTGAAGGCGACTCTGCAAGGCTTTTCATGCGCTGCTAGCTACGTGTTATCACATTGAGGATTTACCAGCATAAATGGCAGCAAACTGTGCCACTCATTAGGCATGGTCAAGCAGGAGTTAGTAATTATACCATTTCACTTGGCGCTCGTCAAAAACAACCATAAAGCCAGGCTTTTCAGGGCTAATTGTGAACATAAATCAGCCGTTCAGCAGCTGAGAATTGATATTTAAAAACATAGAAGGCCCCCAGGCCTGCATGGTGTCATGTAACCTGCTGTACAGAGCTGCTCGAGAGCTTGAGCCTGCTTACCTTGCGAGACGTCATGCAAGCGCATGTCCTGACACCCAAGCTGCTGAAGCTCTCTGACTAACACAGCCAGTGCTTCTTGCCATGGCGCAGAGCTTCCCGTGCCTTCTCCTTGAGTACTTGCCCGGCCTTCGCCCAGTGCCTCGTGGAACATCACTGAGTGATTGCCACTGCTGGTCACCGTGGGCTGTTCTGGAACCCCATGAATAGCTGTAGTGCTGGGAGCAGGAGGTAGAAGGAGCAGCGAGGGGGGCTGGCCTGCATGCAAGCTGTCACTCCTGCTGCCGTGCTGCGCGCTGCCATGCTCAGCGTGTGCATCCCCTGTGACGCTGTGTTCTTTTCTCACCTGCTTCCTACTGCTAGCACTGTTCACTGAAGCATGCAAGGTATGAGGAGGAGTGGGGCAGCAGGGGGCATGCAGCTCCGTGCAGATCCTAGTACATGCGCAAACTAACAGGGGTGCCAGCTGTCCAGGTTCATCATACCCATTAGCCATCATAGCACATGCAAGAAGTAAAGCATTCTTCACAACAGACTCCTTTTCCTGCGCTCCACCAGTTCGTTATGACCTAACGGCTCTGGGCTTCATGCTCTGGCACATTCAATGATTAAATCTTAAGCCAATGCTGTCTTCTAATTAAGTCAAGCCAACGGATACGGACTCGCTGACCATGCAAACTCACCCAGAGATGGGAGGCCTCAGCCAAGCCCAGGCCCAGGAGGCGCTGTTTCTGGAGGAGCTGACCTCGAAGTTGAACCAAATGGGGAATGGCAACTCCCAGCAAGGTGAGCACGATGAAGAGCGAAGAGCGGCCAGGGTTCCGGAAGCGCTGCTTAGGCACTGTCAGGCAGCAATGCGAGCTGCTCGCCTTGCCATGCGGGTTGCTTGGAAGTACGTGCGGGAAGGTCTGACTGCTGGCATGCGAAGAAGGGGGCGAGGGAGGGAGTGGGCTAGTATGTGTGATTGGAAACGACCTATGCCTGAGAGGCTCAGCGTTCCTCATAGCTCTGGTTACGCGTGCCTTGCTTGTGCTAATTCTGATTGGTGCACTGAGTAGCTTGGGGATGAGCTGGCTCTGGCTGGGGGAAGGAGGAAGCCTGAAGCAAAGCCAACAAGTTGTGCAAGTATCCCTGGGCGGGCACACTCTGCAATGGCTCTCGCTTGTCATATATAGGTTTCAGCAGACACCAGAGGCACGCGGCATGCAGCAGAGGTGCTCACAGTAGGCCCAACACACCACAGTAGCCGCACCCCCATTGTAGCTGCCTGCTTGCGTGTCCTCATAAGGGAGGACAGCGTCCTGTGCATTATTTGTGTCCTTTGATCGTGCTGCTTCCTGCGTGTGAGGGGCGCTGCGCTTCTAACACGTCGTGCCGTGTCAGCCCGGACTCGAGGCAGCGCCCGAGCAGAGACCCCTCCTGAGAGCTGCTCCAGCCAGCTTATAGTATTACGGATGTAGCTGCTACACCACAGATTTGCGCAACTCTGTGCCTTACCACCTGCCTGCTGCTGCAGACTGCATCCGCAAGCTCAAGAGCCTGAACCTGGACGACCACTTCTGGATGTTCATCTTCAGTAAGTGAGGGAGAAAGGGGGGGTGGGCAATGTATGTGCCATTTGACTGACATTGCTAACTTGCCTAGGGCATGACATGAGGATTACCTGTGGATGACAGCTAGTTGACTAGATGGGCACTCTGTGTGTGTTCTGTGTTCTCAGAAAGGTACTAACACTGTGTGCTAACTGCGGCAGAGGTGGCGCCTTGCACGCGTGCTTATGCGCACAAGTGGACACTCTGCCCCTGCGCACACGCTGGTGAAACTGCCAGGAGACGTGATCCCCGCACATCCTCATACAAAGCTGTCTTGTGTCCACTTGTCAAGGCGGTGAGTGAGGCGTGCTCAGGGATGCAGCATCTGCGTTTGGGGTTGTAGCTTGCCTCTGCAGTGAAGCTGCTAGAAGCTGTGCCTGCCCTCTTTGTCCTCATGCCTGCTGCTCGTTCTTTCTCTTAAAACACTTCCTGCACTTCATTGCATGCTCCCCCTGCCCTTGCAGAAGAAGGTCTGCCCGCTGGGAGATGCCTGTAGCTACAGCCACAACGTGTTCGAGCACTGGCTGCACCCCTCAAGGTAGGTTTTGTGAGGCTGGGTTGAAGCAAATCCCACCGCTCAGCAACTCTACTATGCTCCGCAAGTGGTTTGTAGACCCTAAACTGTCCTGCAACTGAGGGGCAGCATGCTGTCAGGTGCAAGACTGTGGGGTATTGTCAGGTACCATGCTGCTGCAGCAGCAGCAGCGAATGCAGCTATACCTGTGCCTCTGTGCTCATAACAGGCAGCGAGCTCATGCACTGGTGGCATGCCCTCCCTGCATTACAGGTACAAGACACGGCTTTGCTCCTTCGGTAGCAGCTGCAACCGCTCCATTTGCTTCTTTGCGCACACCACGGAGGAGCTGCGGTGCATGTCCAACATGGACGACGGCAAGGAGGTGGACGAGCGCGAGTTCTTGATGCAGCTGATGGTGGCCCAGGAGAGTGGCCTGCTGCCTGCCAACACCTTGCAGCCGCAGGAGCAGCAGCAGCAGCAACCACAGCAGGTGTGTTGTGCTCTGCTTGCCTTTCAAAGCAGGCAGGGTCTGAAGCAGAGCAGCCTGCTGCGGCCTGCCAATTTACTGCAGCTGTGCAAGCGGCCCAGCAGCTGCATGTGCACTGTGCTGCGCAAGGTCAGTGTGTCCAGAATGATGCAGCATGAATCTACAAGGTGTTCACCCGTTCTGAAAGTAATTTGAGCGTGAGCGACAGGTTACACGTGAGCATATGTAAGTAAAGCAACCAACACACAGTTTTGCCGCACATATGCGCGTGCATGCACGCGCACACACACACACACACACGCACACGCACACACACACACACACACGCACACTTGCAGGTGCAATTGCAGGGCTTGCAGCAGCCGCCGCCGCAGCAGCAGCTACCTGTGCTGTACACCATGGCTCCAGAGGCCCTGCAGCAGCCCATGCAGGTGCTGGCGCAGCCCTTGCGCAACTCCACCTCCGGCATGGGCCCTGCCGACCCCCAGCATGCCCCAGCACGAAGAAGCGTCACCCGCAGGTGTGTGTGTGTGTGTGTGTGTGTGTGTGTGTGTGTGTGTGTGTGTGTG
>QAXF01002552.1:22612-33454 GCA_004335645.1 Dunaliella sp. WIN1
CACACACACACACACACACACACGCACACACACACACACACACACACACACACACACACACGCTCACGCTCACACTCCTGTACAGGCTATTGCTGATGCTTGCATGGCATATGAGCGTGAGGCACGCCCCACATGTGCGGACCTTGTGGAGAAGCTGGGGGCCTACTCTGCAGACGATGCTGACTGGCAAGCTCCCTCAGAGCTCTACTTCTAGATGAGCTTACCTTGAGGCTGGATGGGAGCCGTCAGCACTTTCCCTGGGCCATCCCTGCTCGGTGCTGCTCCTTGCGGCACAGCCTCCACGAGATGCTGTGGGGGAGGGCAGATGCACTTCAATACTGTTGGCATCATGAAGTGCGTTAGGTCTGGGAACGCTTACATGGAGGTACAAGAAGTTGCAGGTACTTGCTTTGTGTCAGGTTGGACTGCAGCAGCTGCAAGAAGGCCGCGAGCTTGGTTGCTGTGATGCCAGGCTGCTGAAGGTAGGTACTAGGGGCCAGCCAGCCAATTAGGGGGACTGTGCTATGATTTATGCTGCTGGATTGCATGTACAACTCCCTCTTTGCAGTGCTTGGTCCACTCGAAGCTAGGCCATCACTGTCGATAAGATGCTTGAAGGCTGCAAGGCCCTCTTATCAATGTAACTGCAGGGCCCTTCATTAACTTAGGCGAGAGGTGCATTGGCTTTATTCTGTATATACTTAGGTCATGACATGGGTTTGGTTCATAAGTAAGGGCTGTGTGTGTGTGTGTGTGTGTGTGTGTGTGTGTGTGTATTGATTCAGGAGGTTTGATAAAAGGGTACGGGTGCCAACTCGGCTGCTTCGTGTGCATCGCTTTCTTCGCACAAGCAGCACTTACGCTTGACCTGCAGCCCACATTACCCAGCCTCTCTTGGTGTTTGTGCTAAGGGAGCATGCTCACCTACAGCACACAAGTTTTGTTGCAACCAAGTAGGGCAAATGACGCTGGCAGCCATAAGTTTCCTTGACGTTTCAGAGAATTTACTCCTTGTGCTTTTGCAATAGCCTTCGCCATACCAGCAACGGGCAATGGTGGTGGGCTTGTAACAGCGCAGGAACACAGGTCCTTCAGTGCATCAGCTACAACATGTTAATAATGGAACCATCCTGATGCCAACCAGGCTTTGTTCAAGGAGTCCGTGTGGTCGTCTAGATTCCAACCTTCATACCTTCAGAAATCTTCAGTTGCTTGTTGTACGGCCTCGCAGCATACATGCACATGGTGTAGGTCTATGTGGCTGGTGCGTCTTTACCTAAAGTGTGATTGCATTATTTGTGCCTCTCTCAATGGTGCTTCATGCACCTGTTCCGCACCATAAAATGTTCTGTCATGACTGCTTGGCGTTTACTTGCTTATCTTATTGCTAGGTGTCACAAAGTCTCCTGCATTTGAGTACAAAAGAAGCACATAATACTTGCTTCTTACTTGTTGGGTAGGCTCTCTGGAGTGTCATTGCTTATCATATCATATTTATTATTGCACGCCGTACTTAAGTGCGGGGCACAACTTTTGCACAGCATGATGTACTTCCCTTGTCTACCTGTGCTACCCGGCTGTCTGCTATGCCTTTTTTGTGCTCGTTTGCATCATGTAATGGGTCTGTGTCTGCCACTCAACCTTGCTAAGCTGCCCTTGTAGGCAGGTACAGTTATGCGACCTTACTCAGAATTTGATCCTGCCAGTATCTCTCAGTCTGATTGACCTCAAACTGTAGAGCCGCACTAAGGCAGCTAGCCTTGTGCTGCTGCCAGAGCAATAAGCTGTCTTCAAGCCTGTATAGACTGGAACAAGTTTAAAAACCTTCCATCTGATGGACTTATCATGTAATTTGCTTATAAGCTTTCTACCGTTTCACTTTCAAGGCTTGATCTGAACCTTTAGACCATCTACAAATGCAAACGCACCAGTCATCTTGGCTTAGTCTGCAATGAAGTTGAAGACTAAGGAAGCTTAATAATGGTTAATGGTTAAGGTTGCATAGCTGTACCTGCCTACAAGGGCAGCTTAGCTGAAGCAGAAGATGCCTGCAACCAAAGACCAAAAAAAGAAAAGAGAACACCTAAAAAGGAGTTTGAGGATGGGAAAGAGAAGCGAGTCATGGAAAGCTCAAAAGGAAGGTTTAAGGAAGCTTAATTAATGCTCCTTTGTTCGGACAACAAAACTGATCAGCTAGGCGCTCTTTTTGGAAGGGCCCTTATAAAGTCTGAGAGTTGCTACGTTTGTTACTGATTGTATAAAAAGCTGCGGCTGACCCGAAGAAGTATCTTGCCTTTCTTTTCTCTCTTGGTCTTTGCAGGCGCCTTCTGCTTCAGCTAAGCTGCCCTTGTTTAGACAAGTACAGCTGTGTAACGTGAACCTTACTGGTAAGCTGACGTTAGCTGAAGCGGAAAGGGTTGCAACCAGATACCAAGAAAGCGATAAACAATTGCAAACACCCAATGACAGAGTACACATCCTGAAGTACAACGCTGAAGGCAGGTACAGCTATCTAACCTAAAGCTTTCTTTCCGAGGTTATGGATATTTCTATGTTGGCTAGTAGTGACCAGCAAGCCAATGAGCCAAACGACCTGGCTCACGGTCCCCCCTTATTGTAACCATTGTAACTATTAAGCTTACAACGCTGAAGCCCTGGCCTTTCATGATCACATGAGATGGATGGTGTGTATGCTGCAATGAAGGTTGCTTTTGAGTGTGTTCACCAGGAAGAATTTGAAGCTCTCTGTGGCAGGAGTAATCAAGGGTGCTTTCATGACTTTGCAATGGATTGACGAGACTCCACACTTCGGCTCCTCATAACAAATATTCTTTACGCCTTTCTTGCCTTTATCCTTGGTCTTTTGGTCTTTGGTTGCAGGCGTCTTCTGCTTTGGCTGAGCAACCCTTGCAGGCAGGTGCAACTGTGTAGCTTAACCTATGTAACCTTAGCCTTAGCAGCTTGTTGACGGCAGCTGCAGCTCTGAGTACTACTTGTCACGACGCCAGCATGCAAATTCCACCCCTTGCTTCAAGTTGGGTGTGAGCCAGCTCACTTGGACAGCTGCATTGAGACTGGTGGAAAAGAGTCCGAACTTTATTGAGGTCGTCATACAGCAAGAACATTGAACACGCCTTACTCAAACAAAGTCCTTGAACTGCCCTTTCAACCCCTCCATTGCAGCTGCGACCCCAGCCTCCATTGCAAAGCTGCCGCCCTCAACACAGTGCACCCCCAGCTGTCCCATGTACCCCTCCAGCTGCCCTAGCTTTGAGTCCACAGCTACGCATTGGGACTGAGGGTGCCTGACCTCGATGCTGGCTGGCTGGACATGGAAGTCTGGCAGGAAGCCAGGCTTGGGAGGTGGAGGTAAGCTGGGGGCCACTGCAGGAGCTGCTCGGCTGTTGACCTTGCACAAAGTCAGGTGTGCCATGCCCTGTCTCTCCACCAGCAGCCCAAGCTTGCCGCCCTCAATTGTGCACTTGTTTGCAACAAGGACGCCAGCACCTGCAGTGCACACACAGCACCCAGGCCACACGTGTGTTTGCTTTGTGCCAGGGGCTGCTTCAATGGTGGTGGCTACTTGACTGCTGACCGTCAGGGGGGCACTGTAACCTTGCAAACCGTCAGGGGGGCACTGTGACCTTGCAAACCGTCAGGGGGGCACTGTGACCTTGCAAACCGTCAGGGGGAAACTGTGTCCAAATTTGGAGTCCCTACTGCCGCCCTTGCTGCACGCTCCCTGGCTGCAAGGGTGCTGACACCCACAATGCATTCACAGCAGCCAGGCCACAGCATGCAGTGTAATTCAGCGCTGCAAGCGTACGCATGAGTTGCTTGGCCTGAACCTTTTTGCATGAGGCCAGGCGAGCCATGCGTGTCCACCTTTCTCCTTTGCAGACCCTAGAAGGAATGCACGCGCCCAAAAGCCTTTGGCCAGCTACTCTCTTGCCTTGTGTTCAGCTGATGCATGCTGGCAAAGTTCTATCCTACTCGCACGCATCCACACACACACACACACACACACACACACACACACACACACACCTGTGGCCAGAGCCCCGGCCACCTCGCTGGTCACCTCGCAGCCCAGGATCTCTATCCTTGAGGCCTTGGCAGCGTGACAGCCGAAGCTGGCATGCCCATTGCCGATGATGCAGCCCTCTGCATTGAACCTGCTGGCGGACCCAAAGGTTGACACGCTGCTCACTGTACCCCCTCGGACCTCACTGTCCCTGATGGACACACTGCTCCTCACTCCCTGCTGCTGCTGCTGCTGCTGCTGCTGCTGCTCCATGCACTGCTGCCCGTGCTGGTCAAGAGTGTGCTGGTCACACGGGTCAGGGTACCGAGGCTGCTGCTGCTGCTGCTGCTGCTGCTGCATCAGGGGCTGCTGTGCGGAGGCATCGCCTGAAGGCACGCGTGCAGCAGGCAGCTCATGCATGTCATCTGCATCATCCTGCAGTTCCTCCTGAGGCTCCACATGCGCAGCTGCCTCTGACCCCTGTTCCTGCTGCTGGTCTGGTGCTGCTGCCGCGTCTGGTTCCCCCCTCTTGCCTGCCCCCTCCTGTCCTTCCTCAGGCCCCCCCTCTGTTGGCTGTGGGCGAGGCGCCCTGCCGCCTACAAGCACAAACAACCACAAGGCCAAGGGTGATGAGCAAGCACAAACAACCACAAGGCCAGAGGTGGTGAGCCTCAGCAGCTACCAAGGCACCAGGAGCCGCCACTGGCCAGCTCAACTCAAGCGCATACCCCGGCCAATGTCAATGGAAGCCGGTGCACACTCACAGCAAATGCAGCACGGTCCTTCACCTCACGCACGCCTATGCAAGGCCTGACTGTGCCTGCTGCTTCTGGAGCAGGTGCTCAACCTTCTGCAGCCTTGAGCAGGCTGCTCAAATCATTCTAGAGGAGAGCACGACAAGATCTTCGCCTTGTTACTACTGGGTTGTGTATGGCCTGACCTGCATCGTCTGCATACGGTAGTAGGTGCCAAGTACAGGGGAGTCTTCTCTCCTCTAGGCCCACCTCAGCAAGGGCTGCAGCACTCCCTACCTTGGGCAACATTGCCTTGGTCAGTTCAATGCAGCACAGCAGCTTGCACCCTCTGTAGAACCACACAGCACCAGAGGGGACATGTATGTGCTTGTAGGTCAATCACGTGTGTGTGTGCGGCCTGCACGACACATACACAAGCCAGGAGAGCACCACCTAGTGCACCCAGAAGAGCATTCTGAATTGCCAAGGGCACACTGCTCATGTGCCGAACGAAGCACGGCTCACATGCACAATGCCCTAGGCGGCACAGACTGCCTACGAGCAGCACGATCCAGGAAGCCCACCTTTACTGTTGCCAGAGCAGCAGTCTGTGTTGCGTAAAGCACACAGCTCATGCGCAGCACGAACCAGGGAGCCCACCTTTGCTGTTGCCTACAGAGCACACCACAGGTTCGACTGCTCACAAGGCACACGTTCCACGCACCGTCACTGTGCAGTGTGGGCACCCCTGTATCAAGCAGGTGCCGCTGCTTTGAGCCAATGCAGCATCACTCACTACTTGTTGTGCTTTGCGTAGCAGCGCACAGGTTGCATTGCCTCTTACACGCACGTGCAAACACATTAGCACACGCGCGCACATACATTCTCCCGCGCGCGCGCGCGCGCGCGCGCACACACACACACACACACACACACACACACAAGCGCACACACCTTTGCCCCGATGCCACTGTGCGCCCCGGGCATCTATCTGAGGAGCGGGCAAGGATGCTTGACCACCAGAGGTGACGAAGATGCCGCCTTGAATGAGTGACCGTTTTTTGCAGACGAGGTGCCCACCTTGCACCTGGAACAGTGGCACAGATTGTTGGTTTCATGATATGGGTCAGCAACATGCAGGCCAGCAGCATAAGTGGCATGTTGTTTGAGGCAGTGTTGGTGTAACGGGGTCACTAAGTTGACCTTTTGCAACAGCCAATGACCGACCTGATTTTATGCAGAGGACAGGCTTACGTATGCAGGAACAAACACATCTTAGCACCTTACCTGCATTATAAGCTCTCAGCTTTAATGTATCCACACCTTACTGCAGCATAGGGTAAGCATAGGGTATTAAAACCTTACCCGACCAACATTATACAGCTTATAATACTCCAGTGTCGCGGAATGAAAGAAGAAACACCGAGCAAGCTGCAACACAGCAAAATCTGGCCCCCATCATCAAGAACAGCATGCCTTCATTCACAGAGGACACAGAAGCAACGCCAACACAGTTGTCTGCACCTGTGTTGCCGACACTGCAGTATAAGCAGTAAAGCGCACGTACCTTGAATGAATTAACATATAAGGGTGGCCGCTGCTCTGTGATTCCTGATCACCCTCTAACTGCCCCCCTTCCAGCTTTAAAGGTAGAAAGACTATACCTTAAATTCTGTTTAGCTCTGCCACGAGCCTCCTGCTCCATCTCAGTTGCCCTTGTTGGTGCAGCTTTGTGACACACACACACACACACACACACACACACACACACACACACACACACGTGGCTAAGCACTCTCAAACTGGCTAAAAAACAACGCCCCACCACCAACCTAAAGGTTCAATCATCATAGCTCTGACACCAAGTAGCTCTAGATTCGGTGCCTTCTCTGCATCATTATCAACACAGTTATAAGAGCTGCACGTTTGTAACTTGCCTGCCCACAGACCTTTTAATTCAATTGACCTGCCCTCATAAGCACGTACAGCCACTTACCTTCAGGCTCACAACTTGTCAATACCCATTCACTTAGCTGCCAGCAGTTTAGTTGCGGTCTTGTTTTTTGTCTCAACCAAGCTGCCCTTAAAGCAGGCACTTGGCGCCCTGTTCACTCAACCTTTGCTGCCAGGAACTACAATCATGCACATTACTGCACAGCGTCCTCAACTGATGCCCGTCTGTGGCGCTACAGCTCGAGATAAGTTTTCACCACACCCTTCTTAACTTAGTGGTGCTCCCTCTGCTATTTAGGCCACAGAGCAACATGAGCTGTTAACGCTCTGTACATGCCCTTGGCTGTCCACCACACCATTGCTGTAGCTGACCTCTTGGTTGTTCTTGTTCTCTTCCTTACTTTGGACTGCTTAAATTACATTCTCCTCCTGCTTCAGCTAAGCCGCCCTTGTAGACAGGTACAGCTACGTAACCTTCCCTTGAGCACTTTGTCCACCACAGTGCATTGCAACCATATGGTGGCAGGCAAGGCTGTGCAGCACAAACAGCAATACCCTCACCTTGATGGCATTCCCAGCTGATGAGGCAAAAAGGCGCGAGTTGTTGATGTTGCACACAGCCCCACTTTGCAAGACCAGCGTGTTTACGTTGCTGTGTTTGCTCTTGCACTCTAAGATGCAGTCATCGAAGGAAACTTGGCTGCAAAGGGCATGAGCATAGAAGAATTGGGCGCTTCAGTGGTGCTCCTGTTTTCTTTGAATGGTGTATGTATGTGTGTGTGTGTGTGTGTGTGTGTGTGTGTGTGTGCGCGCGCGCACGCGCGTGTGCGCGAGTGCTAATCGTGGGTATGCCTGGTAGCTAATCAAGCATGAAGCATGCATGCTTGCTTGAGATATGCTGCCCTGATGGCAGGTACAGTTAAGCAAACCTTACGTAGCAGCTGCTACATCCACAATGGAGTACACTGTGACTCTGAGACAGGCGGATCAACACAGTGCTGTGGTGGCAGGCATTCTTCAGCCAGTGCTGTGACGCTCATTGACAAAGCCCTATCAAACCACTCCAAAACTACATTACACACAGCTTTATAAGGTGAAAGAAGACCAAGACTAGAGGCAAAGGCTTTGGCAAAGTTCATCAGCTTAATTATCATCATACTGGCTGTGTAACGTGCCCTAAACACCGTTCTCTCAAGCCCCGCACTCCCTTTCTTATTGGTTCAGCAGCCGAACCAGACTGCTTCCCTGAATGGAAGGCTACAAACAAGGCAAGCTTGTTGGCAGGATTGATCGCGCCTTGTACCTCTTTATTTCTAATTCATAAATAATTGCTGCCAACACTGTAGACCCCAGCAGCTTCCATATGATACAGATTATATTAAGAGCAAAAAGAGGCCATGCAGTAAGTAGTGGAGGGAACACATGATGACATGCTAAGGCAAGGATAATACTGCTTTATTATACTAAGGCAAGGAAGTGCAGTTCTAACAACCTTCAGGGGCATTAGACTCCCATGCCACACGTACGCAAATTATTAGCACAAGGAAGCAAAAGAAGTAGATGGGTGCGCATCCTGTTGAGGACCTGTCTTGCCATGGCTGCTATTTCAGGATATTATGCGCACGCACATCACCAAATCTTTGGACCTTGACAGGCAGCAAAGCTTGATGCGTGTAAATTTTAATAAATAGGAAGTTTTTATGGTATTATAGAGCTCATTCAACCAACATGCCTGTTCGTCCCGTGCACACAGACAAGGTAGGGGTCCTTGGTGTACTTGCGGAGGCCTTCGCCCACTATGCACACCTGCATGCACGAGCACCAAGTCACTGTGTGATAGGGTGGCATTAGCCATTCCTCCCCTTTTATGCACGCCTACATGCACATGTTCAAGTTATTTTGCGTTTGGTTGGGCATATGATTCCGGTTTAGGGTTCTAAGGTTCAGGGTCAGGTCTCAGGGCTTAGGACTAGGCATGAGCAACTCCGCGCCCACCAGGCACACCTACACGCACAAGCACAAGTCACTTTGCAATTGGGCATGAGCAATCCTTTAGATGCGCTCATGAAGCTGCAGTTGTGAGGCATCCTCATGACTCTCATGACTAAAGAAGTCATCATGTACAAGGATATCAATGGAGACAGTATCTCCTGCAGAGGCTGACCATCATGGGTGCATCCTCCAGCATACACATCTATGAAGGCTAGCACACCTTAGGTTGTGATGGCCTAGAGTGCTTTCTACACAAAAGTTGCAAGTGCTGACCTCCATTTAAGCACATCCAGAAGTAAGTGAATGAGCTTCCATCAGGGTTCAGCAGTCAAACAACCAATACTGTGCTGGACTCTGCGTATGCAATGCTTCACAGTGTTGAGTGCGAGTTATGACGTGGGCGCTGGCCAGAGGCACTAAGGCGAGCCAGACAGCGCTTCAGCCCTGATGCATGACCTGCCCTGACAATGTGCACCTTCTGCTTCAATGACGCTGACGTCAGGCCACTCAGGGCCTTTTGGGCACATGCGACACCATGTGACATGACGCTGACTGACATGACGCTGACATCAGGCAACTTAGGGCCTTTTGGGCACATGCTGAAGAATCTGGCACTTTGGATGCGTTGGGAGGGTGGTTAAAGGAAGTTGGAAGGGGCCCTAAGGCAAGCTCCCTGCCGCCCAAAGTCAAACATTCAGAAGCTGTATTTTGTGCTTGTACGCATCCTTCAGATAGCCCACATGTAATTTGTTTAATGCCCGCTCAAAGTGGAGTATGACTTAACCCTGGCATCTTATAACAAACTAACATGTCTGATGTAACATCAGTGATGTTCCTGCAGGTCATGTTGTGAAGGCGCACATGATCTCATGTAAGTAAGCCCTTCTTGCCAACTGAATCCTATAACTGCGCATATCTGACCACATACACTTGGTGCATGTTATCCTTAACCGCTGTTCTGTTAAAGCTGCCCACTCTCTGGAGACACAATTGACACTGGAATTGTTCTGTGGCTGCAACGCTCAGCAAGATGGCAGGTACATGCTCAACGGTACCCTAATGGCCTCAACGCCCAAATAACAAAATAATGTCAGAGGAGGGTCACGGAGGTAATTTGCTGGACGTGCTCTTCCTCGCTTCTCTTTTCCATCTTTGGCCATGACTTTGTTGTGTATTGAACAGCTCACCCAAAGATCATGAATGGTGGACCACCCCCTGGACCACACCTCTGGCTTCGGATCACCATGTAATGGACAATGGCCTCGCCATGGGTCCAAACTTAAGCCCCATAATTTAACCTTATGATAACCTTATCAGGTAATCTTATCGTATGCCAGTTTATTATCCTGCATACTCAGATACAGTTGGGATAGGGCGAAGAGTGACCCCTTTTGGCACTTCTTGGCCTGATTTTTCCTTAGGGACCTGGCGAAAAAGCCACACCAAATCACTGAGTATGTCAATGATATTTGTATGGTAAATGGAGTTGGAAACAACATAAATCATTCATTTTGGACCTGTGGGTAATTCAGGTTGGAAATCTTGCTCCGATTAGTATGGTGCATGCCGTGACCTAATTACCTGGTCTCCCCAAATGGGAGTTTTAAATCTAATGTTCTGGATAGCAAGCAGGGCTACCATCTGGTGCTGCATATGAACACTCTTAGTTGGGGAGATTAAACCCTGGGAGCAAGTGTTTAGCATGCTCACTTTGGGCCACCGTGCTCCCCCTCTGAGATAATGTGCATGCATGCACGCACGCATGTGCTCTTAAAAATTAGGTCAAAATAGAAAGAGCTCTTGTGCAATTATAGAGGATAAAGCTGCGCCATACAGTGAGTAATTCAGGCACAAGACATGAGCAGCCCACTTAATGATGGAAGAAGCACAAGAGCGCCAAGCTTCACAGTACTAACCTGGTCACCTCTGAACAGGCACCATTTTAAAACACTCGTCACCAACTTACATTGCTGAAAGAGATGTTTGGGCCTGACAGCAAAAGAGCACTTGCTGGGGGAATAATAAGGACACCATTGGATATGTGGACGCTTGTGCCTGCATGTGCGTTATTTGCAGGCGTGCTGTGTGTGTGTGTGTGTGTGTGTGTGTGTGTGTGTGTGTGTGTGTGTGTGTGTGTGT
>QAXF01002561.1:7774-24702 GCA_004335645.1 Dunaliella sp. WIN1
TGTGTGTGTGTGTGTGTGTGTGTGTGTGTGTGTGTGTGTGTGTGTGTGTGTGAGTAGGTGTGTGCATGCGTGTGTGTGCACATATGTGAGAGTGCGCGCGCGTGCGTACACGCGCCACAAGCTCTGCTGCTTGGTGGTGGTACTTGGCAATGGCGCACAGCAACATCTACTGTACTGCTGTTGCTCTGCCCAGCCGTTCCACACAATGGCGCAGACCTCTGCTGATACAGCTTGGGGCTGTCATCAGATGTGGCTGTTTTTACACTGCGGGCTACTATTGGTATGGGGGCCATCCTAACACAGTTGTAAATTTCATTAAATTCTCAAACTTGGAGCCCACCTCCCAAGCCTTATTCAGTGATTACAGCATGGTTAGGATGACTTTTGCAGCTGGCCCGCATTAACGCACACACACTCAGGCACACATGGTGCATCCCCCTTCATAGATCATGCAGTGATACCAGCATATTACTGCTCTCAAGGCTAACTGAGGAGCCAGTCACATCAGGCTGCATCATTGTGAACGGTTGTGATCATGGGAAATGCAAAAACATCACTTACAAAGGTGTGGCCGATTTCATGAAAGATGGTAGAGATTCTTGAAGCATGGTCGCCATTAATCCATGCATAGCAGCGGTCACCACAGCCAAAAGTGGCCAAACCTCCCCAGCCACAGGCGAGCCTGCAACATGCAGGCATAATCTATGTTTGTGTACACCGTGTAGCGTTCTGGCGTGGAGGTCGAGGGCTTTGTCAGCAGTGGAGAGCGTCCTGCTGGTCAAAATTAGACCCTGTGCTTGCCCCTCGAACGCCACAAGGCCTGTGCCATAATCACTCACGTACATGTTGGGCAAAAATGCCTGGAGCACGCCTGCCACGTGCCAAACTTACTCAGTAATGCAAAATCATCTAACTCTTGCCTGCTATTCCAGCCAAAGGAGTACATAACCACGCCTGAGCATGGAAGCAGTGCCATCAGTTTGGTCATAGATATGCACGCATGTTGACCTTAAGCCTACAGTCACACTGTTGTGTGCTGATGGCAGATGAGTGTTCATATGCAGCTTCTGACAGCTGAAGTATGCACTCAGCTTTTGTTTCTTCTAGTCTGCCCACAAACGCTACAAGCTGCAGTAAGACTTGCATTATGCTTGCAAGGGTGGGCTATGGCCATTGCTCACAGTATGATTGCTGTGTCTGAAGTTAGCTAAGTAAGCACGCAACTGCTTTTGTATAAGAACCAAGAAAGCTGTGCTCAGAGTGTGCATGCCTGGTACGGTTGCTAAGGGCTCAGGCAATTGGCTGTGCCATGGTTCAAGATGGTGGCATTGTTAAGTTGTGTTGCATGGCAAACTGTGCCTTGTTGCACTGTGAGACACCTTTTGCAGCTTCTCCCTATGTTTCAGGCTTTTGACTGTTCAGCCTTTCTGCTCAGCCTCTCCACCCAGCCTCAAAAAACCACGCCAGGTCTGGCATCCAGGCAGACAGTTTATAAGGACACAGGCACTTGAGGTGTACTTCGCCTGTACAGTAGGTACCTCTGATCTAGACCTGCGTTATGGTTGCTGCAAGAGGGCGTGTGATCTGTAAGATCACTTGTATACCAATGCACTTGCACTGAGCCTGAAATTAACGGACACAGTTTGGTGTGAGGGGCAACAGTAGTTTTAAGGTGCAAGTCGAGCAGCATGTCTCACTGGTGCTGGCGTTTGCAGCATGCAAACGTTGCTTGCATTCATGTTGATGTATCAGGCCTGGAGTCTGGACGCAGGGTGTAGCAAGATTTCAACGAGACTGACTCTATCAACTCACGATTGTGGCAAAAGCAGGATGCGTCGAGTAAAGGACCCAAAGTCAATGTCTGGATACTGCTCAGTGGCTTTATCCTCAGCATACTGCAGTGTACAGGAGAGCAAGTGTTTTATGTTGAAAGTTTAGGCGCCTCAGTATGAAGGGCATGTGTGCTGCCAGCTCATGACCATGCTAGCACCATTAGGGTGCATGTTATGGACAGCACCTCTCATAAATAGGTGGATATGTGCTCTGAGAGACTGTAGTGGCTACCATATGAGTGCAACACACAGAGCTTGTGAACAAATAGCCTTCTAAGCCTCAACTTGTACTTGAACAAGGATAAGGGCATAGTTTGTAATCACATGACCCTTTGAGCAGCTAGAACAATGTTCAAGAGCGTTTTGTGAGCAGTAAGCAAGTCTGCTGTACAAGCTGGTAACGCACAAAGGAAGGGTTGCCATTTGCCTACAGGCACTGTAACGCTATGCACAAAGTATGATGAGTTTGGCTGTGTAATGCCATACTGATAATGATACCAGATGTAACACGTGTGCAGATCCACAGTTGTGACAGAAGACCAACCAGGTTAACATGCTGCATGAGGACGAAGGCTTGCCACTCACACACTGAGTGCATGCGGTTGCACAGAAGCAATAGAGCAAGGATGTGGTGCATGTGTTTACCCACTTGGGCCCATGAGTAAAGCTCAGTGTCATCACATCTAGCAGAGTTGAACTCCCCATGGCGCGTTTCACCTGCGTGCACCATGCATGGCCCTTGCAGCAGTTGCTCTTCACCACTTCACAATTATATCAGTGATATGACTTCAGTATGTTGCATTCCAATGCTGACGATCATACAACTCCCTACACTGTTCTTGAGGGCACTGCAAATGCTGTGTGAGCGCACGCTTGTGCTGCAGCTGCCATATGGGCATGCTGTTTGTTGTGCACTGCTGCTGCTGAAAGCGCAACAATTCCCTTGTGCTGCCTTTCATGTCCCTACTTTGTGCAAGTCTGTCTGTGCTGTGCAACTAGTAGACTTCAATATACCAATGTCAGCACCTCAGTGTCCCCTTGATCTCAGGAACCTTTATAAAGCAAATAGAGCTCGCAGGCGTGCATGCACTGTTCATTGTTTGTTAGCATGAGTGTATATCCAGCGATGCAATGCTATGTCTGTGATGGTTGCTGGCCAAGCAGTAACGTGGCATAATTTTGGAAGCACTGCGGGTTTAGGAAGCACTTCATCGTCGCTTCAAGTAAACTTTGAATAACAACTTGTGCTTTTCACATTCTGACCACATGATTTGGCCTGCACAAGTAATGTAACATGGAAGACAGCACCCCTGACCTGCAATTTCTGCTGCAGCTGCATTTGGAAGTTAGATTTGCATAAGGTACCTTTCACTGGGGGTCAAAGTGCACAAAAGATGCAGCACATGATTTATTGCAGTACAGAGTTTGTCCATGTTGTGGCCGTATGCACCGCGCACCTTCACAAGGGATGTCAATAGGGCCCAGCACCAGGTTGTTCTCAGGCAAAAATGTTGTCTGCACATGGACATTCACAACCGTGGGGGTAAACATGTGTGATTAGCTGTGATAGAACATGCAATGAAGAAGCATCATACACTTGGTAATGGTGCTGGTCATATGAGATATTGTTGCTTGATCTGTCACGCAGCTCATCCAAGGGTGGGCAGGTTGACAACTTTTACCCGGACCAGCTGAACACCAGTCTCCAGATCTCTCCATACCTACCTGACCTGTTTCCCATCAATGCCAGCTTGCTGTAAACAACAACAGGTGCTCATAGAATGGAAAATTAGTTGACATGTGGCTATATTGAGCTACATGGTGTGACATCTGCCACAGACATGTGGTAGCGTGGTATGACTCACTCTTATTAGTGATAGCGCCCCTCATGCTATGCACTTGAGTGAGCGTCCGTTGAAATTAACACGCTTCAAACCACTGCTCTTGCGTTTAATGTATCAGAGCCACAGCTTGCGCCCCCTTGATGAATTCTTCTCACACCTTTTTTTGGTGTTGTTACCGCAGAAGCTGTCAATAGGTAGGCATTACCACAAAACCGACGAAGGTAGCAGGCAAAAGGTGGCCGCCACAAGGAAGCTGTAATTCTTAGCCACAATTCAAAAAGCCTACAGCATGACGCACCTGACCCTGGAATGCCACATTCACACCAACGGCTCAACTGTGCTCCTACCCTGCCAGATCAGCAGCTCAATTGCGCTCCTACCTCACGAAAGCAATGGCTCAACTGTACGCCTACCTTGCCATAGGAGCAGTCTGAGATGTAGGCCAGCATTGAGTCAGGCCCTTCTTGGTATAGGCGCTCTTGGTCCTACAGGATATGGTACAAGAGGCAAGCAAGGGGAGCTGCAAACCAACTAGGCCACTGAACTTTGTCCGAGTTGTTAAAGGGCAGATGGACATGAGCCTAATGTGGGCGACATGGAAGCTGTTGAGGTAAGCGTTCTGGTAAAGTGGACCTGGTACATATGAAGTGTACTGCAGCTACAAAGGGTTTGCAAGCATTCACGTCATGTAACAAACGGATAACAACACCCACACACTTTGTTTCAATTGCTTGAGACGCTAACCCACACCAAGTGCGCTTGGTCATGCATGCACAACTGCTTCCTTTGTTTACCCTGCCAATAAAGCCTCCTTTCCTGTTTGTTACCAATGTACAATACAGTTTATTGGGCGACACAAGCCCTGCCCTGTGTGTTCTGTCACATAAACCCTCCCTTATCCTGTTCAACCTGCATGCTTGTTCATGCACAATCCCTCTCGCGTCAGTGTTCCGCCTGGAAAGATGATGCGTACCTCCCTTGCATGGACGCTTATGTAATTTTGTGCTTGGCACAAAGGTGAGCCAAGGCTCGCCCTCTGCAATAGTGGGCAAGGGCGCTACCTACCCGTACCAATATGGCTTTTCTGACTTACAGAGCCTGCTTTGGACATAGGTCATACAATGTGTGACTCTTCATACCCCAAACTAAGGTCAAACTATGGGTTGGGCATCAATATTTAGGCTGAAATGAACTCCTGCTGACTCATTAACCCTCAAATGAAGGTCAAACCTGATCCAGAGCAACAGTAGTTTGTCACTGTTTCAAGAAAATCAATGCCCTACAGACCAGGGCTACTTTTTATAACCAGTATCCGGCTAATTGACATTGTTATCTTGTGCACTGATTCAGATTATGCTTGAAAGACCTAAATTCAGAAAAGAGACCCAGTGCAGGTGTGTAAAAAGGAGGCTTGTTTGGAACAGCAGGTACTTACCCTTACTCACCCTCGCATTCAAAGCACACACAACCTAATTTGCATCTTCGAAGGATAAGGAGTATTAAAGCAGGTGCATACACGCCTGGGGACAGACTATCAAATAGATTTCTAGGGCCTCAGCCAGCCATACCTGAGAATTAGGCCATGCAGGTCTGCATCGCTCCAGCTATGAAGGTCCCTTAAGGTTAGGGGTTGAGTCCTGTTACAGCTGTAGAGCTCACATGCTCTCTCACATCAGGTGATGTTCTGACACATACCTCAACGCTGGTTGGAGCCCCTCTGTCACAAATGTTGAGGACGTAGGTGATTGAGGTTAAACTCTCAGTTGTCCGGCTGATGAGCCGGCGTTCATGCTGCACCACATACACATTACATGCCTTGAGTGTGTGTGTGTGTGGGTGTGTGTGTGTGTGTATGTGTGTGTTTGTGTGTGTGTGTGTGTGTGTGTGTGTGCGCGCGTTTGTGCGTGTGTGTGTGTGTGTGTGTGTGTGTGTGTGTGTGTGTGTGTGTATTTGCTGGTGCGTGTGTGTGTTCAAGATAACAACACTAGAAAGCCATCACTGGTGCAACCTCCTAGGATCTGAACTATTTCTTATGCAAAACCTGACCACTGCTTGTGCGCAATGCGGCTTACTGTGTGTAACGCAGCTGCTTGTGTGTGAAGCGGTTATTTGTGTGTAATGCGGCTGGTGCAAGGGCATGCAGCAACTTGGTTGGATGATAATGAAAGTGTGACGTTGGTTGCAGAGGAGTGACTATTGCGGGGAGCACCTCTATAGGTGGCCCTTTTGAACCAGGGTAATAGCTTGCATTAGCAAATACCAAACAAAGAACTGGCAATAGCTCTGCTTGGCAGCCTGCTTGGGTTCTAGCTCAGCAGCTGACGATATAAGTCTCAGCATGCAAAGTATTTACACAAGCAGAAGGACCATTCACCTGTGTCAAATGTTCCAGGTTGCTGACATAGAATGACCTTCCTTGGCGCTCTCCACACACGCGCACATCCATGCCTGCGGCATAGATAGGTCGAGTTTTCAGAATTTGCATGCTTGACGCTGCCATTCCTTGGGCACGCAAATGTGCTAGGTGCTCAATACCGTCGTCAGGTGTTTCAACAAACAGAGACAGGTGGACCAGTAAACTTTCTTGAGTGAAGCCACTGCCTTGTCTTATAGCCCTTCTGTCCTTCTTTCCTCTTTTTGAGAAAGCAACAACATTGTACATTGCAGGCGTGGCAGCCCTGAGAGCTGCAGCAACTGATGGCAGTAGCCACCTGAATCTGGGGTGACCATGAACCAGATCACGCAATGCTTACCTGAAAAGAGTCGCTTTGTTAAAGCAACCTTGTCGTCTCCAAAAACCAGCGTGACCTGTGCACGACACAACTGTTGACTTTGATGATCTCGCGTTTGTAGATGCTTTCCTTGATCAAGCAAACTTTTTGGCTGACGCACCCAGATCACCCTCACTCCTCCACCAGGAACGCCTCCTAATGGGACGCACAAACATTGCATGCTGGCCACTTCTTGCAATGCATGCCATGCTGCATATACACATGGTACAGATCATGTCACATATCCGTGTGCGTGCGTGTGTGCGCGCGTGCGTGCATGCGTGCGTGCATGCGTGCGTGTGTGTGTGTGTGTGTGTGTGTGTGTGTGTGCTCATTAACATTTCACCTGATCACTTTCAGACATCAAGGTGTAGGTGAAACCATGCTGGTGCCCTTCATGCCCCTTCTGGCCCTCTCTTGTTGTCAACAGCAACTCGCCTGCGGCGATGTTGAATTGTTGACTGTGTTTTTATTGCAAGCAGGCGTTCAGAGCTAGAATAGGCGTAAGTAATTTAACCCTGAGGATGGGTTGCAACCTACAAGGCCTTTCATCTTCCTATATTGGGAAGGTGCACAAGGCTTGGAGCGCCAATCTCCAGCTCTGCAGAAGCTGGATCAATGGGTTGAGAGAATAGGCTGATCCACAAGCAAGCTTTCAGCAGTGCTAAAGGTGCACTCCTATTACCTAAGTACAAACTCCATTTTCAGCGGCTCCAAACTTGTGACATAGTTTGTTTGCGCAGCCCAGAGGTACACGCGCACCTTCAAAAGCATCTGCGTTTTTATTGGTAGGGCACAGCTCGTTCTCTGTTCCCAAGCATGGAGGTATCTGCATACGTTGCGGAGCAAACAGGTGTTGCTGCACACTGGTACCAGTACAACCACAGAAAGCTTGCAGACATTCGATCTGATAGCTTGCTTGACCCTTACCTCGCACAAGAACCACAAGGAGTAAACGAACATCAAGGCAAGTACCTCCCTCATATTGCGCCACTCTCAGGGTGCGGTTTTTGGGCAAGTACCTCGGATACTGGACTAGAACACTATCGAAGTATTGTAGCACACATAGAATAGGGTAAAGAAATATAGTCCATACATAATGCGTTGTACGAGACAAAAATAAGGTAGGTGTTTGCTAACTCGGTAAGCTGTGATGGAGATAAATAAAAGCGTGCAAAAAATAGGCACAAGGATTCTAGTGCAGCACTGGGGGTCTAGGTGTCTGAACAAGGTGAGGAAAATATCGCTAATTCCCCGTCCCGCCATTTTTCCTACTTATTTTAAACATTTATATGCTCAAATTCATGGTACTCCGTATTCTGTTACTTTATCCGACACAGTGTTTGCAGCTCTCTCAGTGGTCAATCCAGAGCGCAGGAAAACTTGGCGGAAATAAGTCAACTTTGGGGTCTTATATAAGCCCCTTAATCATCTAAGTGCACACACAATTGCTAATGGCCCAGAATAGGATGAAGTTAGCAAGTGTCACCATACTTGCTAGTCTGATTGTAGATTTCAGATGGGGCTATTTGAATCCCAAAATCAGGCCTTTTTTGCATGCTCCTAGTATAGCGTTAAAGGACAAGCACAGGGTCTTACCTTGCCAGCAGGAATGTGACCTCCACTGTAAAGCCCTCGTACGCAGATCCTTCCGCTACTAAGCGGTGTCTAGATAACCACCCAAAATATTACTAAGACAAAACAAAGATGAAGTTCGACGTAACTGCCAACAGGAATTCTAAGATCAGCATAGCTGACTGCACGTTGCTTTCTCCCCGCCCTACATAACTGGGGTGTAAAATAAGAAAGAAGATTGTAAGGAAGACCAGAAACCCAGTAATGGTGGTGCTATTAGTCGACATAAAAGGAACTCTGAGCCATATAGCTTTGGCACAGATTTCTAGAGGCAAGGAGGAGAAACATATTATTGAAGCAGGGCCTGTACAAACACCAAACACAGGCGCAGAAAGCTGTAGTATTTCACAGCCAAGCACCATGTTGTGTCATGCTGAGCACATGCAGACCGAGCAACCAATATTGCCATTAATGGCTGCAAAACTTAGATGTAGGAGATAACCAGTGGAAGTACGAGGCATATGTCCTCTAGGAGATCTGCGACAGCCTTGGGTGTCATTGCTAGTCGATGAAAGCGTAGCACAAGAAGCTGGAGGTGCTTGGTGTTGAGGCTGACAAGAACGAGTGGTAGGGGTAGCTGGAACTGGGATGGCTAAGGCTGGGACGGCTGGATCTTGGACGGCTGGAGCTGGGATGGTTGGTTGGGGTAAGTTAGATGCTGAGATGGTTGGTTGGGGTAAATTAGATGAGCGTTGTGCCCAATAGTGTGCTACTTCTGCAGGCACATCTTCAGCAATGTTGTGTGCAGGCTCGTATGCGGACTCCCAGGGAGGTTAACCAGCCCATTGACCAGATAAGAAGAAGTTTCAGCATGGGAGCGAGCGTTGTGAGGCTTGTGACATGTGATGTGATCCACGATGAAGCAAACCTAGTTATTTTTACACGCACAGGAGGAGGGTGTTGAATGCGAATAGGGAACTCCTCAGAGTGGAAGTCAGCAGACTTTTATAGGCTCGCGTGAAGGACATCATGGCAATTCATGGAGGGAGGAAGCTTGAGCCTGTAAGCCACAGGAGAGGTGACTTCAGAGATTTGAATTGGGCCAGTAAATATGGGGCAAACTTTGCGGGTAGAGCCTTCGTAAGTGGAGTGAGAGATGTTGAGTGGATAGCAAGACATGGTCACTAACAGAGAACTCAGTGTCATGGCGATGTTGATCAGCATACTTGCGCTGACGCTGTTGTGCACAATGTAAGGCATCTTTAGCACGGGAAAGGTTCGTGTGAAAGTGGTCAGTGAAGTCAGTAGCGACAGGATTAGTGTCTTGGGGAGAAGGGCGACTAATCGGAGTAATTGGAGACAGAGGGGTGTGAGGGGTCCATTGGAAAGGTTATAGGGTGTATAACTGGTGCTAGCCTGTACACTGTTGTTGTAAGCAAACTCAGCAGCAACAAGGTACTGATCCCAATCATGCTGGAATGGTGATGCATATGCACGGAGCGTGTCCTCTACGGTATGGTTTGCACGCTCCGTTTGGCCATCAGTTCGAGGATGATGAGAGGTGGACGTATTGAGGCTTGTGCTAAGACACCTGTGAAGTGCCTTCCAGTACTGAGAAGTGAAGCGCGGGTTGCGATCGGAGACCAAAGCCTTGGTAGGCCAAGATGCCTGAATACTTGAGTGAAATGAAAGATGTGCATAGCCAGGGGCATCAATGGTGCTAGTGGCAGGAGCAAATAATACTTGCTTGCTTAGCCTATCAACAAAAGTGACAATGGCATCATGCCCATGCGGAGTTCTGGGCTGGCCAGTAATAAGGTCATGGCCAGCCTGTTTCCAGCAATGATCAGGCAAAGGGATTGGCTGTAAGAAACCCATAGGCTTTTTGTTGTCAGACTTGGTACCAGCACCACAAACAGCACATTCATAGACAAACTCATGGACAGAGCAAAAAATGTGGGGCCAGTAATAAAACCTGTAAGGTTTTCATGGAATTGTGTGGATGCCAAGGTGATCGCTATAGGGGTAATTGTGAGCTTCATGCAGCAATTGTTCACGTACTTGACCCTGAGGCACATTAAGGCGTGGATATGCCTCCAAGAAAGGTGTGTAACAGGCCAGCCAATCCTTCTCAGTGGAGTCAGGCAGATCACCTTCTTGAGCAGATGTAAGTACAATGGTGCACTCGTTGTCAAATTCTGCACCATCCTGCAACTGTGCAAAGAACCCAAGGACAGTCACAGAAAACCCTTGAAACGTACCCTTCAGGCATAGCAGGCGTGCCAGCGGCTTTGAACACAGAGATGGAAGGGTTCAGGGGGGGACAGGCAGCGTCAGCTAATCGGCTAAACTTTTGCTTACTACCGTCCTTTGTGGACCAGGAAGTGAAGGCACCATCTAGATCAACGTCCTGCTAATCCACGCAAGCTTGCACGTGCTTGAAAGCATATTCAAAACCAGCGGATACACCAGCCAGCCTACTTTCATCAGAATGGCTACTGTGTTTAGCCAGACCACTCTCATCAGAACGGCTGCTATCAGCCAGCCCACCCTCATTAGGATGGCTGCTGTTTGCTGCACAAGCAGCATCAGCCAACTTAGATACATAGGACAAGTCTGTGTTGCTTTCATGACTAGGGAGCTATACGGTCTCTAAAGCAAATGTCCCGGGTGCAACGGGGCAATGCCTACTGTGTGCACCCACAGCGGCGAAGTCCCTACGTGGGTAAGCCTCATGCTTGCGATTAACCTCCATATCCGCAACAATAGTAGTGGCTGTCAGAGAAGATGGTAAGGTGCAAATGCTTCTAGCAGCTCTATGCGCACAAGCAATCTGCTCAAAGGGACCCCGTTCCAAGCGGGACAAGGCAGCTGTTGCGCCCTGCAAAGTCTGATGCATGCTGCCTTACTGCATGGGTTCAGCTGGTGCAGCGATACGGGGAGCATCAGTTCTGCTCATCTCCACCACAAAGTTTTCTGCATCTTGCAGTGTTTGGAGCACATCATGTTGCAACCACACTTGCAGTTCATGGGGTGAGCCATTCTGGAAAGTGTACAGAATGTCAGAGGGGGACATGTTCGGCACATCGATGTGATATCATCCAGCAAGATATTGAACTGCTGAATGTATGAGCGTGCTGTCACGTTTCTTGTCATATTTGGCTGAACTAAGGTACGCCGTGCATGGGCTGCTTCTTCTGTGAGTGCATTGGACACGCAAGGCATGCAGCAGCCCTTCATATTTTCAGAATTTTCATCAAGATACCTGGGCATGCACATTACCAGGTACTAAGAACATTGTCTTGCAGGAGGCAGCTGCACAACCTTTCTTGGCTGCTGCCTATAGGGTACATGAGATTGTGCGAGCACATACATTGACTGATACTATCACAGTCATAGGCCGCATACATGTTTGTGGCTTTCAAGAAATTATGCTGTACCAGCTGGCATGTATGCTAGCCAAGTTTGGGGAACTGCTTATAAATCATATAAATAGTTGGAAGAAGGTGCAGAATTAAATAGTGTGGGCCAGAAGTGCCATCTGAGTTTCTTGAAGGGTATCCTTGGCGTTAAGCGCCCTAAATTCAACTGGACTTTTGAGAGACCATGTGGCCATGAAGCATTGCAGACTGCAATTTGCAGTTACATTGATTCAGGGCTGCTACTAAGTTTCACAATACCAAGCTTGGTTGTAACAGCAACATTGTATGCAAGGGGGTCAAAGCTCAGGTTTAATGTACATTGCGTGCTAGAGACACATCTTGTTGGACTGCACAGCTTCTTGAGGCTATTCAAGGATTTGTGATGGAGAGGCCTATGCACAAGCGGTTATAGAGGGCAGGCCTACTCCCATGCAAGAGTTTATTGCTGCCTGCGTTATCATCATCAAGCACTTTGGAGGGCAATAATCCTAGGGGTCAGCCAAGTAAGCTGACTGCCTATCAAGCTTGATTTGCTTCTCCTTTCATTTGAATTGCCCGGTCTGCTGCTAAAGTCCACACATATTTGCATATTGGCTTGTCAAAGCATGTTGTACGCAATACTAGCAGGTTTTGCCTTCGTGCTCAGTGAGCACTGCTCACATATATAAGGTTTACGTCAGGCTTACGGCAAGACCAAAACTTTGTTTGCAACCATTGTGACTGCCAGGATATCCAGGATGAGAAGCATGTTATGTGTTTCCTGCAAAGATACTTTTGCATCGATGCCCGTGTAGGCGCTCTTGGACAGAAATATGCTCGCTGAACCAAAAGCAACAAAGCCATGGCTGGTGGCCGGATGCCGCTATAGCACCTTCCTACCCTTTAAAACCAAATGCGAGGGGACTTGCACCCCATCCTTAAGGTCTTTGCGCACTCTGCCGTTTTTTGCAACATTGGGAACATCCATCTGCATGTTCAATAACTTATTTGCAATGTTGACGCTGCAAACTTTTGCACAGGGTTAGCAGCCTTAGTTGAATGTGTTCCATCAAGTTAGCGGTCACAATAGTTCTGACTTCCTGAATCATGATTGATAAGCCGATCGGTTGTTCACAAACAGCAAGCTTTCTTCCTTCTTTTTGGAGCTTATGGATGTTTTTACGTTTGCTGGTAATGACCAGTAAGCCATTGGGTCAATTAACCTGGCTCATGGTACCAGCCCCCCCACTGTAAACATTGTGCATGACAGGAGCCACAAACTGACCAATCTCAGCGCTCCTCTGTGGTCAGATCTGGCGCCCTCATTTCTGGGCTGCCAATCACGGGAAGTAGTGCGTTGAAAAGCTGGCTTCAACACACGGTCAGATGTGTGCTCAAATTTTAAGGAGAGGGCTACGCAGAAGTGCAATGAAGGTTGAGTAGGTGGAGGGTCTAGATAGATCTGTGCACCTGGAGTTCCATGTGCGGCCACTGAACTGTTCAAATTTTGAACTAAGTTGGCAGGACTTTATCTCCAAGCAGGAAGTGTTTGTGAAATCACTTAAACCCCTGCTTCCCAGAGGGGGCAGGGAGGGCTGTAGAGTTCTCACATGCATCGAGAGTTTGGGTTTTGAAGTGTGACCTGACTCTCGGTACTTTAGCATTTTTGTTTGATTCAAACAGGTATTGTGAGCCCTTTATGTGGCTTTCTGAACATGCATTTCAGCTTCACATTCTGCTTATTGTGCAATCCACAAATAACTATGAAATGAGCTGGCTGCTGAGAACTTCTTCCTACAGCAGCAGCTTAGCAACTTACAGCAACATTTCAACAATAGGCAGCAATCAAGTGTGGCTCCGCCACCTGCATCTGCTCCCCAAAATCAGTCCCTAACTCTATCAGCTGCAGACTTTCAAAGCATCATCAGTTCTACTGTAGCCTCAACTGCTCAAGCCTCCCAAAACCCTCCCTCATCAGACCATGAGCTCCTGCCTAAACATATCAGAGGCCTGTTGAAGCCTAGACAGTTTGAGAACCCCGAAAGTCTGGCAAGCTCAAGTTTTGGGAAGCAGACTTGCAGCAATATTTAAGCATCCAAGGACTGAAGCCTTCCACCCACAACCAACACTGCCACGCCATCGCGCAAATGATTTGCATTGACAAAGCCCAAACCTTCTTGCAAAGGCTCAGCAACAGAACTCTTACCTACGAAGGCCTCGTGTCAGCCTTGCGCGATAGGTTTGCACCCTGAAGAAGCAGACCAAGCGTGTAAGAAGCTTGACAACTTGTGCATGACATGAGGCATGAGTGCCCAAGAATACTGCCAAACATTTGAGCACTCACTAGATGATGTGCCCCTCATGTCCAAGTCAGATGTACTTTACACATCCACTAGAGCTCTCCTCAAGGCCTGCCTTCTCACCTGCAAGTCTGGGTCAGGCATGATGCCCCCAAAACTCCTTGCAGAATTTTCTGCCCTGGTATGCAAGATGGGTGGTCAGCCTTTGCAAAGCGAGGGTGAGCCCATGGACAAAGGCTCTCCCCGAGGATCCAGCATCTTCCATCTCACCAAGCGTATTGCTAGGAACCTGCAAATTCCCCAAATCAACCGCCCACTGGCTCTGTCTCCTACCTCAGAAACCCTCTGGCTCTGTCTCCTACCTCAGAACCCCCAAACCCCAACTTGATCCTAAGTGGCCCAGGTGGGCAAAGGTCACCAACGAACAGCTGTGGAAAATGAGGGATGAGAAGCGTTGCTACATTTGCTTCATCAAGGGCCATGCTTGGACTTAGTGCCCTAGGCTCTTGCGACGCTCGCTCTCCCCAGCTCCTCGTCCTCAGCGCTCACCATATCCTATCTTAAGACACCTCAGCACTCACCTAGCCCTACTTGGGTACACAGTAAGATGCACCAAAAGCAGTAAGGCCCACGGCAAGGAGGCCTGAGCTTCTTAAAAGTCAATTGAGCATTGCTCAGACTAAAGATTCCTTGCCTGTGGTGTCTGTCTTGTGCACAACTAAGAAACCTTTTAAAGATACTCTTGATGATTCTCTTGTGAACCCTCTGTCATGCCATATTACTTGTGCATATGTTCTCAGAGCACCAAGCCAGCTATTGCAGTAATCTGGCATGACACCTCACCGTGACGGCTGTATGGATCATCCTCGCACTGCTGGCTGTTTAGCTGCGCCTCTCAACACTGGTCGTTGGGGTTACCCCTCACCTGATGGGGGACCTGAAATACACATCCCGAAGGACTGCTTGTCATTTAGGAGCAGCTGCGCTCCAGGCACCCCTTAGTGGGCGCGCTTGGTAAGGTACTCCGGCCGTGGCTGTCCGCCATAGTCAGCCGCCAACACCTCCCACAAGTTCCAGGCTGCATTGAGGTCCCGGTGCATCTGGAACGCAGTGTGTGTTTTATTATCAGCTGCGCGCCATGCACTGAGGCCTGCAAGCCCATCCTTGCCTTCCCCTCCCTCCTCCTCCATACCTTCCACGCCACAAGACTGCTCCTGTGCACCCTCCTCGCCACCAGCCCAGGAGCAAAACAATACTGCACAGAGATCTCACAACGATACCTTAACTAAGCACATAAACAGCCTTTCAGAAGTGGTTGCTAGCCACAATATAAAAATTGACACAATCCCTGGAGTTCTCACCGGTGAATTCCTCGTACTGGAGCAACTGCCACAGAGGCCGAGTGTTTTGGGCCTGCTACAATGCACTCGCCACCAAGTTCTCCGGGCTCTCCATCTGCCACCCCAAATATGATGACAGCCTAATGCATGAAAACGTGAAGCATGCCATTATGTCAGTGCAAGGCACCAACCAACCAGTTGCAACCTTTATGTTTCTGCCGAACTGGGGCAACAAAGGCACAAATGCATACATGAAGCTAGTAAAGGACAACAGCCACTACTGCACACCACTAGGAAGCATCCCAACCAAAGCTCTAAAGTACGCAATTTGCCCTTCCTTTTTTCTTGACGTGCACGTTTGACCTTTCACCAGTTTCTGTACTGTACTGTACTGCATGTTCGCAGGACAAAGGAGCGCTTTCCTCCATGGACTTGGGCTTCATCGTACAATGGTATGTCTCTAGACAGGAAGCAATGTCTGCTTGGCTTTTTAGTCTTACAAGACGCCAAAGCGTTTGGGGGGGATGCAGCCTGCATTGCACCAATTTACACCTGTAAAGGCTGCACACGCTGCAATGCCAAGCGGAAGCAGGTATGCTCAGGGCAGGTATGCTCCAGGGCCGTAAGCTTGTGTGAGTTCTTGCTTCACACCCCGAGCATATTTGTTGACCGTGTGTTTGACTGGAAGGGGAAGCAGTGGAAAGCCACACACAACTCTGCAAATTAAGTCTTTCTGGCGCTTCTTCACTTGCCTGAAAAAAGAAGACAGGACGGAACGGACAGGGTCAAGCGCCAGGAATTCCGTGCATCGCCCTTTTCCCATTTAATTAGGTGTTAGGTGTATATTAGTGTTTTCAAGATGGCGGCCAGGCCCATGGTGTCGGTGATCAGCCTGGAGAGCGGTTCTCCAGCTGACCAGACTGCCCTGCCCGCCGTGTTCTCCTCCCCCATCAGGCAAGCTGACACCCTGTGCATGCAGCTTGGCCCTGATGGCATTGTGTGTGTGCCTGCCCATCCCAAATGGATGCAAACACACAACAACCCCTCCACAACTGACCCTTCCCCTCCCCTGCACACGCACACGCAGGCCTGACCTGGTGCGGGCCACCCACACGCACATGGCTAAGAACAAACAGCAGGCGCACGCCGTGTTCATGCGCGCCGGGCACCAGACCGCCGCAGAGTCGTGGGGTACCGGCCGCGCCGTGTCTCGTATCCCCCGTGTGCCCGGCGGTGGCACACACAGAGCGGGCCAGGGTGCTTTCGGCAACATGTGCAGAGGCGGCCATATGTTCGCGCCCTCCAAGACGTGGCGCAGGTGGCACAGGAAGATCAACATCAACCAGAAGCGCTACGCAGTGTGCAGCGCCCTGGCAGCATCAGCAGTCCCAGCCCTGGTCATGGCCCGGGGCCACAGAATTGAGCAGGCAAGCAGGGGGGAGGTGATGGAGGGCACACTGTTCGTGTGGGCATGGTGGCTGCCCATGCAAGTGCGCATGCATGGCAGCCCTGCCCTACACTTCTAGGAAGGCATCACCCAGCAGCAGCAGCAGCAGCAGCAGCATGGTGTGTTTGGAGTGTGCGCACTGGCTGCTTCAGCCAGTAAAGGGTTTTGCCCATGTTGCCCTTACTTGCACACGTCCCACACAGGTGCCAGAGATTCCCCTCGTCCTGAACGACGCTGCCGAGGGCCTGACTAAGACCAGCAAGGCTGTGGAGGTGCTGAAGAAGATCGGCGCGTACGCTGATGCCGAGAGGTGCAAGGACTCCAAGGCCATCCGACGAGGAAAGGGTGAGTTGTCGAAGCAGGGCACTCGCGCGCGCACGCACACACACACACACACACACACACACACACACACACA
>QAXF01002574.1:0-10895 GCA_004335645.1 Dunaliella sp. WIN1
GGGGGGGGGGTGTGGAGAAGTACAATTCTTGGCTTGAAGCTCATTCTATGTGCTGAAGTCTTGTGATGTAGAACACATTGGCTGTACAAAGATCTGCATCCCTGTGCAGAGCCTCGAGCTTAGCCTTGAGCATGCAACATACGCTAAACACACAATGAGACATTGTTGATGAGTTTCTTGCAGTCTTACCCCTTCTAGCACTGCATAGAAACTGAAACACCATTCAAGCGTACCACTTAGCCACACTGGTTGCCTGCTGACCAGCTAGCACCTTGTGGTGCCCTATTCGCCGAGGCACTGATGCTTCCGAGGCTCTGATGGCTCAGCTCCATGACTAACCAAGGCACAGAGGGCTCAGCCCCACTCCAATCACCAATGAACACACAGGCCATCGCAGGTGGCTCAGCCTTTCTCAGATTAACAGCGGACAAGCAGGCCACACAGGTGGCTCGGCCCCACTCACATCAGCAATGAACATACGGATGGCTCAGCCCCATTTAAATCAACAATGAACACACAGATGGCTCAGCCCCACTCACAACATCAGTGAACACACAGGTGGCTCGGCCCCAGTCAAGTCATGGCCCATGGCCCACACAGGTGGCTCAGCCCCACTCACATCACCAATGAACACGCAGGCCCCGATGTTGCCCATACTCAAGCCCTTCATGTCCCCTGACCGGAAGCTCATCGCAGCTGATGTGGCAGTCCAACAGTTTGAGAAGCTGCTGGCCATGTTTGGAGGCCCCAAGGAAAAGCACAGGCCCGTGCGCTTAGCGCAGCAGGTTTTCCTGATGTCAAGCCTGCCTTTGTCGGTGTCTCTTGTTGTTGCTGCTGTAGAGGGGATGAAGCAACACTGCTAACCATGTTTTTGGGGGCCCAGCAAGAAGCACAGGCGCATGCGCTTGGCTGCACAGGCTGCCCTGATGTCTGGCCTGCCTCTGTTGGTGTCCTTTGTTGTTAAAGTAGTGTAGCAATGCCTGTGAGATGGAGCTGAGTGTGGCTGTTCCTCAAAACACTGGGATGAATATTGTGTGCGGCTGCTCCTCACAACACAGTCTGAAGGTCACCTCGTGCCTGCCTCTGTTTAGATGTGCCACATCAGTCTTGTTCTGATTCCAACGCCCATGGTTCAAACGCAAGCCCCCATCATAGCCTCACACTCAGTCCTGTTCTGACCCCACATCAGTCCTGTTCTGATCCCACATGCTCGTGGCCCAAACGCAAGCCCCCATCATAGCCTCACCACTCAGGCTGCTGGTGGACAAGTAGCAAATGCAGTTTATTTATCATCCATTGTATTGTATCACCATCCTCGTCCTAGACCTGCATGCCCATCAAGCTAACATCAGCCTCTATCATAGCCTTGCTCATCAGGATGCTGTAGAAAAAGTGGCACATGCTTGCTTTTGGTCGGTTATATGTTCGCATTACTGGATGCGTAATACCTTGAAGTTTTGCTAGTTCAGAACCTGCTGCAGCACCTTCAGTGCCCCGCAATGTTGAAATATTTGTTGTTGCTGCACTTGTTGCCATCGATGTTGCTGCATTTTGCTGCACCTAATGTTGTTGCCAATGTTGCTGCACTAGATGTTGTTGCCTTCAATGTTGCTGCACCCAATGTTGCCGCAACTGATGTTGTCATAACTGAATTTGCCGCTTCTGCCTGCACTGTGCGTGCAGATGGGAGGAGCTGAAGCAGCGCGTGCAGATTGAGCCCACACAAACAGACGCCCGGAGCTTCATCACTCCAAGGGTCAGCGCACTTGGCACACTGAAAGAGGTAAGAGACTCATCGCTCCAAGGGTCAGCGCACTTGGCACACTGAAACTCTCAGTGAAAGAGGTAAAAGCCTCATCACTCCAAGGGCCAGCACACTTGGCGCACAGGGAAAAGAGGTGGGCTGTTCACGCCTAAGGCTAGATCATCAGAGGGGGCAATCTGAGCAGAAGTCCAGAAATGATCCTTTCTTGACTCAGATCATGTTGTGACATTTATAGAAGGTGGGCAAACATTATATTGTGGGGATTAATGTGCGTACCTTGTGCGAATATGAACTGCAACACTCAAGTGCCTATTACTGGCACATTTCATTGGTAGTGGTGCCCGGTCGAGTGCTGTACTTCATTCAACTGCAGACAGAGACCCATCGTGGTCTGCAGTTTGAGCCCTGGCGCGTGCAAAGGGTTCATTTCTTAACAACTTTGGCGCAAGTTGGCCGAGCTGTGTGATCCATAGTATAGGCAAGAAAGTTCATTTGCAGATTGGTCAAGCATGGAAGCTTGTTTCTGAAACGTTTCTGAAACATTTTAAAATATAATTTGGTCAAACGGATGTCTGGGTGCTTTGGGGTAAAAGCTCGCCTCGTTTTTGGCATAGATCACATTCTGCTCACCAGGGCCCAGCCACGGGTCAAAAATGTTACAAATGCTATCAGGTCATCGTCTCTAGTATAATGATGTATTCGTGAATGTGTGAGTGCTGGTTTGAAGGAACCGATTTCTGGGCCAAGCTGGCTTTTTAATAAGGGAAGTGAAATCCACATCTGGCCAGCCACTGCATCTTTTCACTCTGTTTTATTTTTAAATGATTACATTACTTTCTTGGTACATGGACCATAAAACTCCCAATCATCACCAAGGTGGGGCACCACTAAATGATTGAGTTGGGGGTTCGATCTTTGCCACCTTAATATCTATCTGTTGATGGGATGCCACCAGGTGGCTGTGTTGGGGCGACACAATCAAGACAATTTTTATCGGGGGTTGGATGATAAATATGTTACATATTAGATGAACAAACATACTAATCCCCAGTCGGGGCACCACCAATCAGATGTGCTGGGGATTTAACCTCTGCCATCTTTCCGTCCACATGCAGGTGGGGCACCACCAAGTTGCGGTACTGGGTTTAGGTGATGCACGCCGTGCCGTGACGCTGACAGCCAACACAGCCATGGTGCGCTCAGCCGCGCAGCAGGGCGTGAGCTTGGAGGCGTTCACACACAGGGCTGCTTGGCTGGTGGGGGTGTAGACGTGTTGGCACCGAGGTGTCCTGGGTGCTTTGAGGTGTTCATACACAGGGCTGCTTGGCTGGCGGGGGCGTAGACGCGTTGCTGTCAAGGCCTCCTAAATGCTTGGAAGCTTTAACCCACAGGATTGCTTGGCTGGTGGGAGTGTAGACGCGTTGCTGTCAAGGCCTCCTAAATGCTTGGAAGCGTTCATGCACAGAGCTGCTTGGCTGGCGGGGGTGTAGACGTGCTGCTGTCAAGGCGTCCTAAATGCTTGGAAGCGTTCACGCACAGGGCTGCTTGGCTGGCGGGGGTGTAGACGCGTTGCTGTCAAAGCCTTCTAATTGCTTTATGAGGCGCTCATGCACAGGGCTGCATGGCTGGTGGGGGTGTAGACGCCTTGGTACCAAGGTATCCTGGGTGCTTGGAGGCTTTCACGCATAGGGCTGCATGGCTGGTGGGGGTGTAAACGTGTTGCTGTCAAGGCGTCCTAAATGCTTGGAAGCATTCACGCACAGGACTGCTTGGCTGGTGGGGGTGTAGACGCCTTAATACCAAGGTGTCCTGGGTGCTTTGAGGCGTTCACGCCCAGGGCTGCTTGGCTGGTGGGGGTGTAGACGCGTTGCTGTCGAAGCCTCCTGAGTGCTTCACACGCAACAGGCAACAGTGGGCTCAGCGACAGGAGAGTGGGCTTGCTGGGTGCTTTTCCAGCCACTCCGCAATGAGGACTTTAACGGGAGTGCCTGGGGCTCAGTGCTTTTTTTTATGTGGCTGGACCCTTGGGACCACACCTTTCCTTCCTTATCGCTGTTACTAACAGTGTTAGCTAATGAAGCGGCACTCACCTGTAAGAAGGCTGTTGAATGTATATCTGTGACCAACGTGGACTATTTATCACAGGCTGGGCAGCCGCAAAGTTGGTCATGGTAGCTGCAAATCTGGTCATGATGGGTAGCCACAAACCTTGTGATGTGTCACAAAGTCGGTACACAGGGGTGGAGAATGACCTTCACCGTGTACACTCCCCACGCATGCTGTTGGCCATCATGTGCCAGGAAGCTGCCCTAATCTGCTGCTGAACGCTGATCTCTGATCAACAGATTATCTGATCTCACTTCTGCAATAGCAATATTCTCTCTGTTGCTTAGGCTGCTCTGAATGTCAGCTTGGGCGGCAGCTGAGTAAGAGCCAGGGAGTAAGGTAGACCAATCAGATACTGCACCCACTGTGTTTCTTACTGTCTGAGCTTAGTGAGAGTCAGGCAGTAATGAGGATGCGTAAGGTCTACACTCGCTGCCTTTCTTGCTGCCTACGCTTAGCGAGGGTTAGGATGTTTTTTTGGTCCCTGCAACTCTGTTGCTCATTTTTCCTGCCTTAAGTAACTACCTAGGTAGTTTTATTGCTGTCTTGAGCATTTGTGTTGCTCATTTCTGTGATCCTTGCAATTGTTGCCGACTTTTTAGCATTCCTGCTGCTCGTTATAATTTCTGCTGTCTGCATTGGCTACTTATAACACCTGGAGCTGACACAAGAGGGCTGAAAAGGCACAAATAGCGGAGTCTAAATCTAGCTTTTATATATAACCTCCACTGGTCGAAATTGGCCTCGCTTTTTCAACTTGAAACGTTGAAGTAACTGACTACCTATCAAGCATCTGCTCCTTTCATAAAAAAGATGCCTGGCCTGCCGCTAGGACTCCTATTAAATACTTGCATTATGGATTTGTATAAGCATGTTATATGCAGCACCAGCAGATTTTGCCTTCGTGCTTAAGAGGAGTTAAACCAGGCTTGTGGCAAGGCCAGAACTCGAAACTTTGCAACCATTGTGACTTCCAGGATATTCAGGATGAAAAGCAGCTTTAAAAGGCAGAAATTGCCTACCTGTTCAATGACTTGCTTGCAACGCTGAAAACTTTGCATAGGTTGAACTTATGCTCAGGGGTACCAGCCTTACTTGAACATGTCCTATCAAGTACGCTATGAGCTCATCCTTGAGGATATTTTTGAATTACTAAATCAGCTGAACAAAATGCCTTTTTCCTTTCTTTCCGAGCTTACGGGCGCTCACATGTTGACTGTTAGTGACCAGCAAGCCAATTCGCCACACAACCTGGCTCACGGTCCCCCCCATTGTAAGATAAAGTTCAAACTTGCATAGCTGTGCCCGCCTGTAAAGGCAGCTTAGCTGAAGCAGAGGATGCCTGCAACCAAAGACCAAAACAAAGAAGAAGAAAGGCAAAGAAGGCTTTCAAGTCAGCCACAGCATTTCAGGCAATCAACAATGTTACGTGCTGGTTCATGTACATATATCGCGCAAATGGGAACTAAAACACTCGAGTGCCTTTTGCAAGTAATAAGACAGGTGGTAATAAGAGTAGCAGCCCTTAACGCATCAAGTTGCTTCCGAATTGAATCATGAAGTCTCCCCCTGATGTAACTAATGTACTCATTGGGGACAGCAATTCAGATACATCTGGCTCACTTATGTTCCAACTTCTTGCTATAGGCATTACACCTGTGTAAGACTGAAGGTCTACATAGCTGTACCTGCCTAGAAGGGCAGCTTAGCTGAAGCAGTAAGACAATCATGATAACGATTGAAGCATATGATTGATATGCTTCTTTACAAACCAATAATTTAGATTGAGAGCCTTTGTGATATTTGTTGGCTGCAACTTTCTACCCATAGACAATTGGTGCAAGATCAAATAGGCATAAAACCAATGAAACGGAAAATAAAGACGAATTAACTCAAAATAAAAGAGGGACAGGTTACCTCCAAAATATTCCCCATAGTGAGGGTCATGCTGCGCATCCATTGGCATTCCAGCAATTATATTACCTCTTCCGTAGAGGTCCGTTAGCAGGTACCAGTATAGCTTACCTGTATGGAGTTGACTGCTGCTCGAAATCTAACCTCGAGCGTGGCGCCAACGCGACAATTAAGTCAGACTCAACCTAACTTCTCCTTCAATTGAGCAATGCTGGAATTCACTTCCAGCAATACATACAGCGACCAAAAGGTCACCGCAGTCATTGTAAAAAACGCTGTAGAGCTGAAAGCCTGTGCAGCATGCTGCATGGTTGAATTCCACTCAGAAAAGGCAGAGATGAACGACAAGCAGTTCACTACCACTATCGCAATGGCCATCAGGATGAACTCTGCAAACTTTTTCATCTCTAATCCTGCAGAAATGGTTGAGCGAGCGAACTCTTGTGCACTGGCGTCTCCTGTCTCACGCTCTGCTTCGCTTGCAAATTTCTTTTTTGCCTCCAGTTGTGCTTAGCTTGCCTGATGCGCTCGCGCCATTCAGACCACATTTGAAGGAGCTCCTCCTTGGCGGCTTGAAGCAAGAAATCTGCGAGAAAAAGTCACAAGTGATTCTGTATTAAGCGCATGCACTCTGCTACAGCGCAAAGCACATGCCTTGTCTTTCATTCCATGGCTTGTCTTTCTATGTTGCTTATAATTTAAGAGGAGCTCAACGGCTTCCAATGAAGAGTTACAAACAGGCACGCTGAATTTGGTACCCTAATAGCATTCCTTTTGAAAGGGAAACACTACTATTGCTGTCTTATTCCTTACCCTGAATTCACACGTTTGGCGCAAGCTCATGTGAAGCCACTTTTCTACAATGCCATTCTAAGCTAGTTTAAGCGGTATACTGGTAATTTGGACGTCCTAAGAGTTGCTATTTCACTTAAAATGCACCTAGAAGCCCCTTAGAGCATTCAAATTACACAAGTGCATTCTGTAGGGACCAGAAGTTTTGGAGGCTCCACACAAAGCGTTTGAAGCCTACTTCGGACACTTGGTGTATGCATAGAGCATCCGGCGTGGACCACAAGCTGAGACTTCAAGTTGTTCAGCACTTAGTGGCTTCTTGTTGGAGGGCAGCGCTGTTTGAGCGATATTGATGCTTGACCATCCTGGAGCTCCCTCATTGCCCCCTCTTCAGGCCCCCCTCCCCACCTCCGCCCCCTTCTCTGCTGGAACACACGCATGTGGAGTAGCTGGGCTTGCCCACTCCAACATTGTGGTATGGCACTGGAGCTGCTCATTGCAAGGTCACCATGCCTCTCGCCCCCCTTAGTGCTCCCTGCATGATGGGGCATTGAGCATGATGCAGTATGCACCGCTTATATCTTAACTGTGGCCGTGTGTGCAGGAAAGGGGGGAGAAGGCAGGAGATGGAAATGCACTCCCCTTTGGCTGAAGCTCCTCCCTCCCTCCCTTGCTCGCTGCAGTTGTTAGGAACGAGTCAACCTTGCAATGTTTACAATTGGAACACTTCGCAAATTTGCAGTTAAAGTGATGATCGGAATTGGCAGGTTAACGGCCCCCGTGGAACCAGCACTGTTTTTATAATGGAATCGTTCCATATACTTTCAGATCGCCATAATTGGCACCCATCCCGGGCATTCATTTACAGTTTTAAATAGCAACTTTGTGCACTCTAAGTCAGATCAAATGCTCTACGCCCTCTGTCGGACAGGATCTTGGTAAGACCATGTGTCCCATGTAAACATTTGAATGACCTTGTGTTCGGCATGCACTTTGAGCACCCAAGATGGCCTAGAATGGCTAATTGTTTAGATGTTAGCTTTGCATGGGTTAAGCCAGCCCAACACACATAATAATCTTCAAACAAAGTCAGGGACCCATTAGCATGGAGGCCAGTGCTGGGTCCGTACGCCTGACGGCGTCAGGAGTAGATCTCCTTACGTCACATTACTTACGGTTTTGACGGTAATTCAGGCGTTTCCAGGCGTTACTTTCAATGTTGTCAGCCTGACATCTGAAGGTTGGGTTGTTTGTGCATTACGAGGCAAGATCATCAGAAGCCTATAATAACGGTGCAAGCGCGTCAAAAACGGTTGACCACGAAGCAGAACCGTCAGGAAAGGCCTGCATTGGGTGGGGCAGAAGGCACCAGCTGGCTTGCCAGGCCCCTGTGGCACCAGGCTTGTGTACCTCTTCAGCGCAACCACCTGGCTCATTACTAATACAATATTATACGCACACAAGTTGTAGATGGGTCTAGGCAGTGGGCTCAAAGTGTCAAAGGTCAGAAACTCCGGGTCTCTGGCCTCCCCGCCCTCTGCTGTGCAGACCGTACGGATACGATACGAAATACGGCGTATTGTGCAACTAAGGGGCAGGAGGCACCAGCTGGCTGGGGGTGAGCCAAGCTCGGCTGATTCACGGCCAGACGAGCCCTGTTGGCTGACTTGCTTTTGGGCATGGTGCAACGCAAAATTGTTTTGGGAGGAATGAGGGGGACGGCGCTCATTGGCACGTGCCCCTTGAGCTTAATCAGGGCGGTTGAGAACACCACCATATATTACGAGTTCTCATCGTCATTCACAAATGTCCTTTTTTTTGGCGTTTATGCCATGATTTCGCTGTAGGTTATGGTGCCTAATTCCAATAACGCCGAAAACACCCAGCGCTGATGGAGACTGAAGGTTACCTACCAGAAAATACATAGCTGCGGCCCAGTGCTTGCTCTTCAGACTTCATGTACCATGATGATGCGCAGCTGCAATGCTCCAAGGCAACCAGGCTGACGAAGGCAACATGTCACAGCACTATCCTCTTGCACAGAGCACAACATGCCAGACAAGCACTGGCAAACTTGCCGCCACAACCTTCTCTCCACTCGATGACCCTTGCCCTCTGCACCAGTCACTCACCTTCTGAAAGTTTGGGTTGTGCGTCAGCTCCAGCTCCACTGCAGGAGGAAGGGCCAGCACCTGCAAGCACACGGCAGATGGAAGCCAGGTGTGCTCAGGAAGATGTCCCTAGGCACACTGAAGGACCACCTGCCCATGTCCAGCGGGTGCAATTGGATTTTTATCTTACATTGAGCAATGCACTCTTGTATGCAAACCCTAGCAGTTGCACGTCTTAACTGATGGCTCTTTATGTAAATCCTGTACGCAAATTCAGCGCATAAACATGCGCCATAGTAATAACTCACACGGCCACAGCTATTGCATGCAGTTGGGCAAAGCCGCGCGCGCAACTGTGCATGGATACACCCTTTCCCATTTTTGTTCCACCTTATAACCATGTCAACCATTATGACGTCACAAAAAACAATTTACCATAATATGATTTAGTTAGTTACTTAATTGACCCCAGATTGCTCCTCTGGCCTCAGGTCACCACAAAAGCGACCATAGCTCCGCCATGGGTTCAAGTTTCAGCCCCAAAATAGCACATTCACGATTTACTTGAACCATGTTACCATCTTGCACACTCAAACCGGTTGGAGAAGGTCAAAGAAACCTCTTTGGCATGCTTAGGGCTCAAATGTCCCTTTCTAAAGGTAATTGACTGAAACTACTCATTTGGCCAAGCACTGGGTCCTTTCACTCCATTTCTCCCGCAATGGGAATGATCTGGTAACTGGACTCTACAACACCAAATTCTACCCAATTTGGGCCAGTGGGTAATTTGGTGTGGAGATCTGACTGTGAAAAGTAGGGTTCATGCCACGGCAAGTTAGGCACATTGCCCCTGGATTGCAGGTTCAAGTTCAGGTGCTATGGGTAGCTACAGTAGAGTGCTCGGTTTGCAAATTGCAAACCAGGGATAATTTTTCTGAGATCATTACAGAAGCACATTCATTTTAAGCCGCAGATAGCCCCCTTAAAATTATTACCAAAAGGGATGGACATGCAACGTGGCAAGCAAGGGCCACACAGTGTTCTGCAAGAACAAGGCTTGGGACCCACATGCAGCTCTTGACACGTCCATCCAGTCGTGTGGAAAGTGATGAGCTGCAGCCACTCCAGCACACAGGCACGAGCTGGCTCACGTGATGCCCGCTCATTCGCCTGTCTCGGTTCCCGTTCTCTTCTCTCTTGCTGCCTTTCTGATTCTAGTCTCTGATGAGCTGCAAGAAGACAGGTATGGAGGCATCTTGTGAGCTACAGAGCGAAAGAAGAGCACCCACGAGGCATGTAGGGCAAGCAGGCAGCTGCTCAGCCAAGAGGGAGTGCAATCTTAGCGAGCGTGCTGCATGCTATTGTGTGTGCATGCACATGCATGTGGTTTAAGAGCTCTGCTTTGCTAAGCACAGACCTAAATGTCCATACGCGCATCCATGCCCTTACATGCGCACGCTTCCCTCAGGCTATTCCCCAACCAAGAAAGACAGCAACCCTAAGGTGCATAAGTGCATGTGCCTGTGTGCATGTAAAGTGTGGATGAACGCAGGTGCAGCAGGACTGCATAAGGTGTGCGGGTACCATACCAATTGTATGCCATGCATGCATTGGTAGAGAGCACATATGCACCCCTCCGTGTGTGATGCTGCCCATGGCACGCAGCATTTTGTGTGAGAAAGAAAAGAGCCTAAAAGGGCAAGCGCTGCAGGCACAGAGTTGGGCACATGTGCTAGCTCTTGTGTGCACATACGCAAACTGAGTTGGGGATAGAGTGGAACGCAGTAACGCTTGGTTAGCGAGAATAGGCATTCCTTGTGGCATGCCACAGCTCAGAAAGCACCTGAACACTGACCTTCTGCCACGTCTTGACGAAGGAAATCATACAACTTCAAGTTCCGTTCAGCAAGCGCAACAGGCAGGTATGCCTTCTTGCGCTCCTCTGCTTCATGATATGCCCGCTCTGTAAGCTGCAGGATAGACAGCTGGGCTGGCCCTTGGCCTTGCTGTGCAGGAATGGTAAGGGAGGAGGCAGCTTGGGCTGCGCTTGCTGAGGGGCAGAGCTTGCTGCGTTTAACTTCACATCGCCTTCTGCACCCTGATCCTGTGAACAAGTTTGCAAGCCTTTTTTTGTGCCGCAACCTTCAACACAAGAGCAGGCTGACACTGATGCAACATGTATGTGTGTGTGTGTGTGTGTGTGTGTG
>QAXF01002577.1:1151-12806 GCA_004335645.1 Dunaliella sp. WIN1
TGTGTGTGTGTGTGTGTGTGTGTGTGTGTGTGTGTGTGTGTGTGTGTGTGTGTGTGAAGTGCAACTTCAGAGCTGCAAGACTTCAACATAGACGCCTCCTTATGGCTCATTATCCATAGAGTGTCCAGGCTAAGCTTGCAAGACCCATCAAGCAGCTGGAATTTATAATGTCCTCATGCTGCACGATCCTTAACAAGTCACAGGAAAATGGTGCTGTGCTCGATGCTCCACAACCCAGGCAAAGCGAGTGAAAGAGGAGCAGCTTCGAGAGGATCGCCTGAAAGCGCTGCCAGCGTTCTTCCAAGTGGGTGCAGAACTGGTTGAATGTGGGCACCGAACATATAGATAGTCATTTCTCTTGCTGCGCATGGTATCTTGTCTCGCCTTGATATGAAGAAGCAAGGTAATTAAGTTTCTCTAGGTGCTGCATAACTTCGGGGTTTGAATAGGTGCTGCATAGCTTTGGAGGGTGAAGGGGTGTCCTATAGTGAAGGGGTGCTAGATGTGCTCGCCGCAGATATGGATTTTGTATGGGGTTCACTCTCCCAGCAACGGATGAATGGGACAGTTCTGAAGCCTTGTACAGGGCTAGTCACCATTGATCTACCAGCATAGCCTGTGCACTCATCTGCCTTGATCGCGCATGGCTGTCCTGTGTTTAGGGCATGGCTTTTAAGTACCTCCTGCGATTTTGCAGTGGGTATGTGTGGGTGTTGTGCATAGCTGTACCTTCCTACAAGGCACCTTAGCTGAAGGGGAAAGGCCTGCAACCCAACCAGGAAACTAGGGATATGTAGCTTCACATCAGCTGTTGCCAGGATACTGCTGTTTCATTAAAGATCACAGACGGGAGGGTAGAGAAAAGTAGCGGAAGTCGCGTGCAATTTTTGGACAGAGGCCCAAAAGGACCACACAAGCACCCTCCCCCTAAAAGCTGCCCCCACCCAGGCAAAAAGGATACCAACCTGCACCTCTTTCATTCTGCATTCACCAGTGTCCTATGACGTGGTTGCTTTGAATGACTTACGGGGCAAGAACTGAGCGCCATGCGCCTCAGAGCTTATTACCTGTTAGGGGCATAGAACTGACCCAAACCACCTCAGAATGCCTCCTCCCGTTTCATAGTCCATAAATGAGTACAATGATCAAGTACAATGAAGTTGTCACATAGAATGTTTGGTGGAAGATGGTGGTCATTTGCTTGGCAGTGCCTTGCAGTCTGAGCAAGTGTTTAAGGTGCCGAACTTTGACCTTGCTCCCAGACCCCCCTGTTTCCCATAGAGGGTACTAATTGACAGTTCACGAGCCCAAGAGTCTACGGTTTTAATTATTTGAAGTACTTCTATTATTCCTTTTCAAGCTCTGAGGAATTGGCTCGAAAAAAGCCTTGAGGGGGGCCCTAGAGGTCATAACCCCCTTTTCTCACCCTCACTTCCCCGCCCTCTTGATTCAATCTATATTCACATCAGTTCATTCCTCTTAACCTCAGGATTCCGAACTCATAAAATTGATTTAGGTTGACACATGGCATCTAAACTATACCTAAATTATGTGCTTCCTACACACTCCTGCTACAGAGCTTAGCATACTTATTGGCACTACCTTGTTCTTGAACCCACCTGAGATCGTGCTGCACACCTGTTGGACGTAGGGAAAGAGTTTTGTTGGCGATGACGATAATCCCTTGGAGGGGGCTTCCCCAGCAGAGATCGATGCTTTAGCAAAGGCAGCGCGGCAGTCTCTACCTGCGGCGCAGCTAGCATTCAGCAGTGATTGGGCCAAGGGGGCTATAGAAGAGGATGACCCATACGATGTGAGTGCTGCAGTATTTTGACCTCTGTGTTATCTAGAACCGCGAAGGACATGAAAAGGACAGTTTTGTGTGAATACAACGCAGGCTTAGAAAGAGAAGTCACATTCTATAAGTTATGGGCTCTAGAGGGACTGGCTATTGCCCTGTTGTGGTCATGACAAACATGAACACTGATAGTACTATGAACACCGATAGAACATTGACAGCATTACCAATGTAACACAAACCTGCACCTACCACTGATTAATTGCTACCGTCAGTAAACTTTGCTCGTGCAGCATTATAATCATCTCTCTCTCCAGGGTGCGGCTGCTTTGTAGAGGGTCTGTTGGCATGTAAACAAATACCAATACCCCACATCCTTTACCAGGCTGACTGCTTCAACCTTGCACTGTGTATGCTCACAGGGTCTGTCGCCGGAAGAAATTGATGCACTTGTAGCAAAGCAAGGGGGCAAATAACAGCATGGCAAGCACCTTGCAAATGACTGATACCAGCCTTTAGACACGACCTCGTGAAGTGTGTGTTACAATTGCTGCGACATGTTTGCGACCTTTTCTCTCATATATTGAGTGACAAATATTTACGTGAGCTGTGAAGTTCATGAAATGACCTGTGTGTGTGAGAGAGAGAGAGAGAGAGAGAGAGTGTGTGTGTGTGTGTGTGTGTGTGTGTGTGTGTGTGTGTGTGTGTGTGTGTGATGCACGTGACTTGGTCTGACAGGGTAGATGTTTGGCTTAGTCAATGCCTTGCAGCACATTATTAGCTAGAAAATTGTGACTTTGTTACTGCCATCATAGGCTTTGTTGGTTGGCACTGTTCACTAGAAGTGGACACAGTGTTGCTTACTATAGTGAAGGTGAAGTGCTTCACAAGTTCCTTGCATGCAACAGTAGGTCCAATTTGTTTGAGAACAAACGAATTTGGGAACTCCCTTGCGCAATTACTGAGAGAGCGGCGTGCTGTCTGAGGCAGATCTATAACGTTATGTAGTGCTATATGTGATAACTATGTTATTGAACAGTGTTTAATAATTGAGCGTGTGCACTGCTCCGCTTGGTGCTATGCAGTGCACTTTAACCTTTTAATCCTCGCTGAATCCACCTTCAATGCGCTAAAATGCATGCGCAGGCTCTTTAGCATTGGTTAAAGTAGGCGGCAATTGTGAGGCAGGTCATTTGGCTCGTGGGTTGGCTGCTCACCTCCAGCCAAGAAAATCTTTGCAAGCTCAGAGCAGAGAGGATGAAGTGTATTGCCATCTAAAAAACTTGATGATCTGAAATGTTGATGTACTACGCTGTACATGGTTTACATGGTGCTTCCTGTTCGCCGCAACGTTGGGCTAATAAGGTTTTGCTGCGCAAACAGCCGACTAAAACAAGCTGAGAAATGCTGGACACAGCCAGCCGACAAAAAAGTGCTAGAGCAAAGTTTGCTGGATACCAGCCAAGAAAGCATACAAGAGCTAAACACAGTCTGTTGAACAAGCCAGAGCTGAAGCAACAAAAGCTGAGTCTGCTATATACCAGCCATACAAGAAGCGTAGCATAATGCAAGCGTTTGGAAAAGCATAAATTGCGATTTGTCTGAGCAATACGATGTTGGTTGAGCATGCACCAAGCTAGGGTAGACATAAGGCTAAGGCTAAGGGCACAGCTACGCTTTACTAAGGCTAGTTCTTCTCAGCAATGTCATGCTAAGTATGATTTATTTGTTCGCTAGTTAGCATGCTTATGCCTGAGTGCAACACTCACTTGCACGTCCTTGCAACGTGACATTACATGCTTCTTATCCTGGATACCCTAACTGTGCCTGACTGTGCTTGCATGCGCAGCTTTCATTTTCCACGAGCCTGACTCGCACAGTGAAGTGTGAGCATGAACACGGAGCCTGTTGCAAGCGTGCTTGGAAGGGCAAAGTACGAACCCTGGAAACTTTGGATGGTATCCTTTAGAATAAGTCACATAACAAGTCTGATACGCAGTCAGCTTGGTTGGCTGACCCCAAAATGCCTGGTGCACTCGAGCCTCAACTATTCAAGCTCAATGACTTTCTACGGTATATGCGATATAATTTTTTTTCTAAATTGGTATAAGGCCCACGGGTGAGCATGGAGAAGGCAAAAAAAGGCGGCAAGAAGAAGAGGCAGCATCCGGGGCCTGGCTATACACAGGCCGCCTTAGACATTGTAAAACGCATTTCAGGTGGAGTATCAGGTGCGTTGTGCATGAAAATGGGCCGGCAGAATGCAAGCAATTTGAATCCTGGAGGACAGCTGCTGTCCAATTGCAGACCGCAGCCTACATGCCGTGTACTTTGTTGTCCACAAAACTCTACAAAGAATTGCACATATCTACATTCCAGGCGCTTTGTCTGGTCGCGTGGCAGCTGGCGAAGAGGGGCCAGAGCACAACCCACAACAGCCGCTATCCAAGGTACTGCACAGCCACAGCTTAGACGCAGGGACAGAAGACAATAGACAGCAGAACCAGCAGCAGGCACAAGAACTGTTGGGCCGCCAGCACCAGCGCCACCTTGAAGATTTGCAGGAGGAGGAGGAGGGCGAGGAGGGCACACTTGATGAGCAACACAGTTGGCCAGCTTCCGTGTTTGGCTTCGCCCCTAGTCTTCAAGCTCTGCATCCACGCCTCACGCATGCCATACTTGGCCTCCTGCTTGCTGCACTTGCTATTTTGGGCAGCAGCTGCTTCAGGCAGGCAAGTGTTTGAGAGGGGCTTAGTGATGCCAGCAACCTTTTTGCTCTTACTGAGAACTCTGATGCTACCTTAATCAAGGTAATGCTATTACAAAGCTTTGCACTGCATAACCTGAACAGGTTGTGGCTGACGTGGCAAGCAGCTAAGTTTGGCTTCTTCTTACCGCAGTCAGGTACTTGTCTGAACTGAGCGGTAGATGAACTCAGATCTCCATGTTGCTCCTTCCCTATACATGCCGGCAGAGAAGGGGCCCCTGTTGCTGATGGCAGAACCCCTTGGAACCATCTTGCTCCATCCCAGGCTGCCGCATGCTTCCAAAAGAAGCCTAACATGACGTTACCTTGCCTGATGTTGACCTGATATTACCCTGCATGATGCTGCCCTATACCAAGTCCGCCCAGCAGGAGACCCATTACGATCCCCCTATGCAGCTAGCATCAGGTTTGATGCTAGCTGCACTCTCAGATCCAGGACATGCATGCTTGACCTACACATTCACTGCTGCAGGAAACAGTTTCCCAGCTTTGCTTCTATGTCACGGTAACACAGCCGCAGACTGTGCAACTTCAGTTCTAATTCACCTCATGAGCATCTTGTTGCAACTGCCACAAGAAGTGCACTCTAAGGACACACTTGTGATTGCCTTATTGCAGCACCCTGCTAAAGGAGTGTTATCCTCAGCTCAGCTGAGTCACTTTTTACTGCTTTGTGCTGTAGAGGGACCTTCCTTTCAGCCTGATGTGCTACCTCAGAGTTCACCTTCTCATCACAGCCCTATCTCAACATCTTCTTGCCAATGCTGCAAGGTTTGCCTATTCAACTTTGCCCCTGTATCTCCATTCCATTCACCTTGGGGGTATATTTCACCTTACACCAACGAGCTGCCATGTATGTAGTAGACTTTCAAGTTGGTTGAGTCTCCCTCAGGTTGACAAGTACTTTGAGCTTGCTCAATGTTTTACCTAGATTACTCGTAGGGCACTACACTTGCACCCCAGACAGCTGAGCGATGGCTAGCGCTAGGGGATTGCTGGGTCATTTTGCACGATGATGCATATTTTACATCTAATTCCTGCTTATAATCTACCTTGCCGGCAAGGCCACCTCACCTGCACCTTGCCTTACAGCTCTTTATGCGCCTATGCTGCATGAAGAAGTCCCCGGCCTTCCCGGCCCGCTATGGTCCAATGTTTGTTGAACCGCTAAAGATCTCCTTCTTCTTGATTAAGATCTGCCTTTCAGATCAAATCATCCCCCACCCCTTTGCTTCCTGGTATTGCGTAGATGTTGCAGCACCACCTTACGCTTGGTTTGACTCCTTATCACCTCTAACATACGCCCTGCAGGCAAGCCCTTCACGCCTGCACCCGCAACTTCAGCCCTTGGTTGAGCAGCTACTTGACCTGAAAAGCCAGGTCAGCCACCTGTCTGGAACAGAGCTGCCTGCCATGCGTGCATCCCTCCTGTCCATCCACGTGCCTTCTCAGCAACAAGTCCTGGACGATCTCAGTAGCAAGGTGCGGGTGCGCTTCCTGCCTGTGTCCAGTTTCTTGAGCCTGCTTTGCTGCTGTACTTCAAAGCAAAGGTGCAAAAGGAGGACTCCATAGGCAATTAAGCCCTTCCCCAGCTGCGTACAAGAGAATGTGAGAACACTGAGTTGTGTTAAGCTGGGATTTTTGCTCAAGAGGCAGGGCATGAGGCAAAGGCATGAAGGGTAAAGGAGCCAGCTGGCTGCATCACTCGAATGCTTGCATTGCCTGCCCTGTACTGTGCATCATGCAACTTCTTGCATCACCTGCTGTGTACTTTGGCAGCATATACCTAGAGGTTTTTGAAGACGAGAGTGAGGAGTGAGAACCATGGACTTTCTTTGCCGCTCAATGATTTGGCAACAAGTCAGGTGATGACACACACACACACACACACACACACACACACACACACACACACACCACAGGTGGCACTCCTAGAGGGCACCATGTCTGCCCTGTCCCTTGAGGTCCATGCCCCTGCGAGTAACTCAACCGCACATTCCCACAGCCACTCTCCTGCACAAGACGCCTGTCCAATGTGTGGCGGCCACCACCATGCTCACGAGCCCTGCCCAGCAGCAGCCACCCTCAAGCACCCTAGTCTGCATGGAGGCCCGCAGGATGTGCTGTCTACCCTTGCAGGCCCTCTGGTGCCCCTGCAGCTCATAAGGCACAGCGCAATCAGCCTCCCCCCTCACACACACAGGACATGGTCCGTGCGCGCCGTGCGCTGGGTGTACGCTGCCTTGCATCGCCTCTTCCGCCCGGGTAGCACTGTGGTTCTGCCTCATGCACGCCAGATCACCGACCCCATGGCGATAGCTAGGCTGGGCCCTCAGGGAAGCTATAGCCAAGGTGGTGCAAGCATCTCCAACCGCATGGCTGGTGGTGCCTGCCCCTTGCTACTGGCAGCCAGAGGCGAGGCTGCGCAGGTTCAGCTGCAGCTTGTGGGGCAGGGCTACACGGTGGCCGACCTGTCAGCGATCAGCTTTGTGGCACAGGGGAGCAGGGCTAGCATGGCTGGCAGCAACAGCAGCAGCAGAGCCAGCACAACAGGCAGCAGCAGCAACAGCAGCAGCAGCGGCAACGGCAGAGGAAATGGGAAAGGCTCTGGAGCTGAGCACTCGGAGGCAGCGCCGACGCACTTGGAGGTGTCGTTTGCACTGGACGCTTCTGGCTGTGAAGGGCAAGCTGGTGAGTCTTAGACAGTGTGCAGTCTGAGAGTTGGACAGCTGTTAAGCCACGAACTTATGCTGCAGTTATCAGAAAAATAGAAAGTATCGCTGGCCTGTGGCATTGCTACTATAGAGGACTGGCCCATGAGTCCTTGGTTGGAAGGACTGGGCTGTCGTGAATGCTGTTGTGTCAAACTTGCAAAGTAATGTCCAAGCACTAAGCTTCGTTTTCTCTTTGCCTGGAATTGCGCCTCGTTTGGTTGGTCATACAAGGCAATGACTCCGGATCACCATGATCAAAGCAATAAGGCATTCATGTCTCCAATTCACCTGCATTGAATGATGCTCTTCTAATCAAAAAGGCTTGCATCTCACAAAGCCTTAAAAGTTGCATTGCTCTGGTCCAACATCATGTACCACACTAGATGAGTTTAACAGAACAAGGTTCGGGGCATGATTTCTATGATGTTGGTCTATTCTTGTTTGTACTTGTATTTGCGCATCATTTTCTCAATTGATCAGCTGCCTGGGGAATTCTCACCTATAAAAAGCCCTTGATGCTTGCATGGATAAATCCGTTTTGTGATTGGTGCAGCCAACCATTGGGTTATAAAATAGTAATTACCGAGAGCAGCAAAAAGTATCATTAGGCCCTGGTCAATTTCTTGGCCCTAAATGCATGCTTGTAACTCTCCTCTGCCATTGTAGTCTGACTGGAAACTAAAGCAACGATTAAACTGCACACACCCGCAGGCACTGCTTGGGTGCACGTTGGCACATTCCACATCAATGGCACCACAGGCGACTTTGCAGGAGCTCACCCTGTGAGGCTCCAAGCGCAAAGCTGGCTTGCCGGGCGCGGCCTAGCTGTGCGCACTTTCAGCATTCCGCTTGACAATCTATCACAGTCTCACAGCTGCCGCAGCAATAGCCTTGTCACGGGCATCAAGATCAAGGCACATAGCTCCAACGTGCCACAGGCTGAGCTGTGCATGCCGTACTTGTTCCTGCATGCATGAGCCCGGTGGATCTCTGCACCAGCATTTTGCTGTGTGTGCCTGTGTTCTATGGCTCCTCAGATCAGGTGCCTCGAAGGAGTCATTGATTGTTTAAAAAAAGAAAAGAAAAAGAAAAGACTCCGCTGGTAGTGACAACACAGCCAGCATGATTAAGGAAAGGGGCATGCGCAGGTGCTAGCACCATGCTGCCCCCCACCAGAAAGCTAAGCTGCTGGATGTGAGTTTAATGAGGATCTGGAGGGTTGCGTGCTTCAGCACGTGTCCCTGAAACATTGTCGATATGTCTTTGTAGGGCATGTCTTGTATTTATGAGTTTTGAAGCATATTTGATGAAGCCCTCATGTAGCTTTTTTGTTAATTTCTTACGTGAGTGAAAAGCAAGACCTAACCTTTCTAAAGGTCTGTGTACTCACGGTAAATGGTGCCCACAACACCAACCAGTACAACATGGAGGGTGACAGTGTTATAGCCTTGGTTTCTGAATTTGGCCAGAAGGGTCTTGTGCTGTTCCTGGGCCCTGGCAAACTGTAACTCAGGTCTTGTATCTTCACAGTACTTAAACTCAATAAGATGTGCATAACATCGTTTTGCTAGTAACTGTCTCTTTTTAAGTTGCTCTATAACAGACGTGTGTTTAGTGTGCACCCTGGAGGAGTGCGTCCCACAGCGCAAAATAATAATAGTATCTGGCCTTGATAAGATTTTCAGTTCCTGAGGAGAAAGCTTAGGCAGTAACCAGTCAGGTGAAGTTCTATTAGCACCGGCGATGTTGTTTATGCCCTCCTGAGTAAGTTTAGCTGTACTTCCAATGTCGGTGTAGGCGATCTTTGCCCCATGGATGCCTTTTGTCAGTTCTGCAACAATTTGTCGGCTGGCATACTTATGGCGTTCGGTGGTCATTTTTCTTATTGTGCTATGCTGGCATCCAGACAGCATTTGGAGGGCACTATCCAAGTGAGGGCATAGGGGGCAAGTGAGATCAGTAGACAAGTTGAATCTGACAGCATGCTTTTGGTTAAAGAGGGTCCCTGTTCTATAGCGCATGACATTCATCTTTTGGGAGAAGCTTAGATTGCTGCTTTTCCAGGACCCGTTGCTACTATTCTTGTTTACCTTGGGACCAATAGCTTTCCAGTAGTTGTAGTATCCAGATTGTTCAGCTGAGTGTGTAGAAAGTGACCAGCCAAAGCTCCCAGTCTGCAAGCAATGCACACGTCATAAATCATGCACGACCCATTTTAGGCTTTTCCTAGGGCAACTATGAGTCCCATGTATGCATGCTGACTACTCAGTACCTGGATTCAATGTCGGGCAACAAAAGGTCTTGTGCAAGCTGTTTATGTCCTGGCTCCGAATGTCCTCTACATTTTTGCAATAGTTGTGAACGGCACACTGTCCAAGACGAAGAGCATATCATTAGATTGTCCCATTGAAGATCTGGTGCAACTGTGCACCCCGTATCAGCATCCCTTGCTTCTAAGTGCCTGAAGTGCTGTGGCTGACCTGACAGCCTTTCCACGCTCGCAGGCATCTTCTGCTTCAGCCCTGGGAGGCAGGTGCAGCTACTAGCATTGTATGTGACCTTCACTCAAGTGAAACCCCTGCCATTGTAATAACCCACCTTCTCGGACATGTCACCTGGACTTACTTCCCAATTTGAGCACGAAGTACAACTTTAAGCCTTCCATCCTCAGGATGCTTTGGATGAGGATAATAACTGAGGCTAAGCTAGAAGTTGAGACAATGCACGCTAAAAAGTGGGGCAACAAGCACAACTTCTAGACACCTGGGTAACGGAGCAGCCAATGAAATCAATGGCAATACTTGGAAGAATGTTATAACAGCATCAAACATGATGAAGATCAATCAAAAATGAAATGAAGAGATAAAGATATTAGCAAGAAAAGGTCTTGCAAACACTCACAGCCCAACCTAATGCTGCTTGAGAGGCAAAGTCTGCTGGCAAGTCACATTACTCGTAGGTTAAGAACGTCATGAACTGACTGAGGCGTTACATTCATACTATGAAGGTCAAGAATGTAATGAACTGACTGAGGTGTTCAGCCTGTGCCAACGACCAGGCTAAGTCTGCCGGGAATTACTGCCGGGCAGGTCACTTTATAGGCAGAGCTTTGTTGCAGAGAGGGCACGCAGGCGGCCTTGTGTAGTCCGTGCATGACAGGAACCAGCGGTCCACACACTCCACATCTGCAGCGCAGTCACAATGTGTGTGTGTGTGTGTGTGTGTGTGTGTGTGTGTGTGTGCATGTGTGCATGTGCACCTTTATTAGTTCACACAGTGAGGGAGGCAAGATGAGCTTTGCTTACTAAGTGCAACACTGTTCCACGCTTGAAGGTGAAACTAAGCTGGGTTGCACAAGCATTCTCCTCATTTGGCCATCGAGGACACTGCGTGAAGTGTATCTTAGTTTGCCGTACATTATATGCTTAAGTATGATGGTCATGAACATGCCTGATCATGAACTAGACCTCAACATACTCTGTATACCTCAAGGTCCATTCCAAAGTTGAGGGCGATAAGCATTTTTGTAACTTAAGAATATATATCTTCCAAACCACAGCAGACAAAAGCATTCTCACGCCCCCAAGCCAATAGCTTCAGCTAGTTACATCTTCATGCAAAGCTTACAAATAAAAATCACAAGCCTGATATTAAGTGGTGGTCACATAAGGCTCAAGGGCCCTCAGCACACTATCTTGCTTATTACTTCTGGATCACACACTTCCATGACTCACAGATTTTGTAACTTCAGTACGCACAACACATAAACTTAAGCCAAAACATTCTGATCGTCAGATTTCTGGTTGCAGGTCCGCATTAGCTTGGTGCATCCATAGCCTCAGCCCAATGCCCACAGAATAGCTCACAAAGCAAAGTCATAGCCACAAACAGCTCACAAAGCAAGTCATGGCCGCAATCTCCCACAAAGCAGAGTCATAGCTGCAAGCTCTCACAAACCTAAGTCGTAGCTGCAAGCTCTCAAAAAGCTAAGTCATAGCCACAAGCTCTGAACTTACGAAATTGGTGTCCGCATGGGAGCACGCGCATGGCGTCACCTTCGGAGTAATCCTCGCAACCTGGTCATGGATGAAGTACAAACCGTAAGTGTTTGGTGCACTGAGGAAGAGCAAGCCCTAATGCTCAGAACGCTTGGGAGCCCCACAGCAACACAAAAGATGTAATGAACACAATCCTTTATTATCAGAATAGGCACAGGCACAAGTATGGGCTACAGACAATGAAAAGTCAGCACCTTTTTGCACTTCTGGGTGACCTGATGGCAACAAAGGGAACAAGGCAATGTGCACTGCAAGCCCTGACAAACACACACACACACACACACACACACACACACACACACACACACACACACACAC
>QAXF01002583.1:8163-23914 GCA_004335645.1 Dunaliella sp. WIN1
CAGGGAGCTCCTTTCTCCTGTGCATCCCGAAGACCCAAATGCAGTGACAGGTACATGAGCCAGCAGCTGAGAATGCAGCAGTCGTTTTCTCCCTTGGTTCCACAGATGCCCCACACTTGTGAAGGTTGCCTGTTTACACGAACAGCAACGCACCTGAGTGTCTTGTCAGCACCACCAGATACACAGACACGGGCATCAGGGCTCAGGGCGACGCTGTTCACCCATTGTGTGTGCCCTGCAAGCAACAATCAGAAGTGTCAAAGTCAGAAACATTTCTGTTTGGCTGTTCTGCACATATTGAACGTTCTGACCTGCTTCTCAGCACATTCGTGCTCGTGTGGTTTCAGTCTTTCCAGCAAAGATGTCCGTAAAGGGTCACAGGTCCTGTCCTGTATGTGCAGATCAGATTGTACACGGTTGCGAGAATGGACAGCAGTGGGGGCCTTTAAGGTGAGATGTCTGATCTAGCTAATTTCCAGCTAGGCCACTGAAGAAGACAGATACTGCTGTAACGTTGGGGCAGACCTATGTCTGCACCCCGCAATGTGCTTACAGCAGAACCACAGCTAGCCAACGGTTAAGACAGTAGGGCGGTGTGTATATATGTTCCTATTCATTTGAACTGTCTTTTGAAGTACAACCAGCTTCGCCGGTCACCGTTGGTCATAGCCCACACCTTTGACTAAGGGTTGTGTTCACAAACGTAACAACTATCCTGTTTATATAGCTAGTATTTCCTGTGCGACTTGATGCTGACTTGGATTGGCCTGCTCAAAAGACTTGAAAGGTCAGCTACACTCAGGTCCAAGACCTTATAACTTACTTGCACTAGCGAATGCCAGCAACCATACCGATACTGCACCACAGGTCTCTGCAGAAGAGTTGCTGGACAATGTCCCACAAGTGTCTGATGGCAGGCAATCAAGGGTAAGACCCTTCACAAGGGCTGCAACTGACCCCCAGCAACAGAGCAGGATTTGCGCTTCAATTGGTTGAGCCTTACAGGCTCATATATGAAGTTCTGCCTTTGCGGCTTTGCTTGGCATTCGCACATGATGTCGTGGGGAGCATGTCTTGCGACAGCCAGGGACTTCCTGTAATTGTTGTCCAAAAGCAACAACATATTTAATGGTCATCCTCCCTGACTCCTGCTTTATATTTTGCCCATTGTTCCAAAACAATGCACAGGATACCGGCAAATTACAGCCTTCATGATGATCCACCATATATCCAGTGACACATGTGCTTTAAAACATGCTGCAGTCAAGAAAGGGCCAATGTCCCCTCATCTCACCAACTTGCAAGTCATCCAAACCCCAAACAAGTGCCAACATGACCTGTGCATCAACCCACAAGGAGCTGACACAATTGTAAGCTGGTACATAGGCTTGATGCACATGTCATCACATATATCTCATACACATGTCGTTACATACACCATCCAGCCTGATCCCTGATGGTGCCATGACATGTGCATCAACCCACAGGCTGTAAGTTTAGCCTGTAAGTTGGCTAGTGAAGTGCCAGGACATGTACGTCAACCCACAGGCTGTCAGCTGGCTAATGAAAGTTTCACAGCCATTCGTGAGGGGCTCGTTGTCCATTTACATTGGAACTAAACTGTGCAAACTTTTGCACCCTGGACCTTTCCACAACGTCACTTTTAACACCTGTCTTAGTCTTGCAACCTTCCTTCCTGGACAAAATCGTCTGTAGGTTTCAACGAGTGCATGTTCTCTGTCATCAGAAGTGCACAGACTTTTGCCCAAGTTGCACTTATGAGCTGCTTAAACACTGACAGAGCAACCCCTTTTTTGGCTTGGGCAAGACATAGCGTTCACGAACTCTCATCATCTTCTTGCATTTTCCATGTCATTTAACTTCAAGGATTAGGCCATGTGTCCAACTGTCACAACAAGTCCCGCAAACACATGGGTGCTTTTACCATTTACCTACTGCGCGCATCTTCCTCACGCGCAGAAAAAATGAAAACAAGGCGGCCTCACCTGTGAGTACACTCAGACAGGCATTCCATTCGTCTTCCTTGGTAAGAAGCTTGGCTTCTGGCTGCTCAGGCAGGCTATTTGCATGCCTGGCCACCAGGCTGTTGTGTGGCGCTCCACAAGCCAACTGTAAGGCAGCCCTGCGCAGGCGGTAGAGGAAGGTATTGTAGCCCCAAATCAAGCAAACCTTTCATTACTACACATTGTTCTGCCAATTCTAGAAGTTTACACAGTATATGATGCTTAACGCCAGAGCTGCACCTTCAGAGAATATGCCGTGAAAGCACTATTTCTCAACTGTGCTTGCTAATTAAACTTTGAGGCAGCATTGAGTCCTACATGATGAATGAAAAACGCAGAATAAATGACTTGCAATTTTGGAGCAATGAAATGACGTACACGTTAGTGATAGTTGAATCAGTTCATCATCTGTGACTAGCTTTGGCACTTCACACCTTAGGTTCTCAACCACTCATGGTAGATGAGCCAGGCGACTGTGACTAGCTACGGCACGTCACACCTTGGGTACTCCACCAGGTATGCACAGGTGAGCCGGAGCCACCGCAGGACATCTTGAATCACTTTAGAGGTTTTGGGCCCCAAAACAATAAGGTCCTTCACCAAGTCAGGCCCGCATCCTGCAGAGGTGCAATTGCACAAGACTTGAAGGCTTGAAGAGTTGCTGCAAATGTAGCACTTGCCGTGGTAAGTAGGCAGCTGTGTGCAAGCAATATAATTGAGTTTTGAAAAAGATCCTGTCCATTGTTTGAAAATTTAAGACTGTGTTATTGTGCACGGTTCTTTCAGTTCAATTGGCATGCTTGCACATAGATGCATTTGGGCACAGCTTGATGAGATCAACCCTCACAGAATCTGAGTCAGATTGCCCATACTTGTCGATCTCTAACCATCTGGCACAATCCCGCGACAGGCCTAAGCTACAATACTCATGCCAATCACTCTGGACACTTGGCTCGTTCTCCCTTTACACACACACTCCATAGCACACCTTGTGCAAAAGCCTTGGGCCAAAATCCAACAAAGTCCAGGACAAGTCCCTCTAGCTGAGGAACGCAGCTGTCTGCCAGACACAGATGTGTGAGCCCATAGCGCAAGGCGTACTCCAGTATGCTGCCTGAGGTCTGGCTGGCAACACCGCCCACAGTGCTTAAGTCAGTGCTGCTTGTGCTTGACCTGGCTGCCAAAACAGCTGTGAAACAGGCCTTGCCGGCACATGCATGGCCCAGGCTGACATCCACAGCGTACGTGGGATCCTCGACCAGCCAGTCCAGGACGGACTTGTGGTAAGGAAGCACCTTCAGTGAGCCATTATGCGTCCTCAGCGGGAACATGTTGATGAGCAGGCGCAGCAGCAAATCAACCTGGGAGGGATGGTGAAGGGGGAGGTGAAGGATGAGTAGTTGCAACCGTGAGGCCAGGGGGTGACCAGAAGTGACAAAGCTCAAGGCATGAGGAAGTTATGGCGGAGCAATTGTAAATGTTAATTCAAACAGATTGCTTGAAACAGTAGATGATGATCAAAGTAATATGACAGACTATGAGGGCGGTATGGCAGAGGGAAAGGGTTACAGCGCTGCTGATGCAGTCTGGCAAAGTGAAGGACTGCCCGAAGCAACTCTATTTGACGCCCTCTGTCCGCCCTAAGGCTTATTGCTGAACTTCATACCTCAGATTCCTCGGCACTGGCCAACACAGCCAGCTGCTGAGGGGAGAAGGGTGACTTGGACACAACCAGAATGGGAAGAAGTCGCTGACGCAGCAGGTTGAGTGTGTTGGGCTGCTCCTCTTTCAGTGCACCCTGAATACACAATAAGCCAACACTTCTTAGGTGTTTGTGCCTGTTGTGGCCCGTTCAAACCAGAAGTTAACGCTCTAACTTTGCTATTTGCATCTACTTGGCATGCAAAAGATACACAATGCTCATGACAGCTCTTTGTTATGAAGGCTACCTTAAAACTCAGGTATATGTCATCTTCCCACAGCAGGCAAACTGACCTGCAGGACAGCCATGACATGGCTGTACATGCCAAACAGCCCACTAGGCAGGGCTGCCTCCACTTCTGCAGGTGTCCATAAGCCGTCCTTGTTGCTTAGCGTGTCAAAAGCATACTTGGTCCAAACAAACTGGCCCTGTTCAATTGTAAGTGTGGGTTGGCAACTGTGGGTATGACCATTGCAAGACATGGGATGAGTGGGCGTGGGAATGTAGGGTGGCAACAAACATGGTGGAATGTCAGGACGGTGAGTGCGCGCACACTTTCAAGAGAAAGGTCAAGGGCAGTGATGAACTTGTACTCGTTAACACATCGAAATGGCTCTGTGTGACCCTATGTAGGCAGCTCTGCATTTGCGCCTTACTTCAAAAGGTGGGAAAAGAACAGTAATAGAAGAACGTAACAAGAGTAAGGAACAAGACAGGCAAACCACAGACCTGGCTTTTGCGCAGCATGACATCCACTGTAGCAGGAAGGTCGATGGGTGACACGTAATCCCCCTGCTGGAGACGTGCTGCAAGCAAGATACTCATATCCTTCCTGTTTTCTTCTGCAGATGGCTCAATCCAATCCGGAACCCATGCTTCAAAGGATGACTCCATATGTGGCCGACCTGTCAGCACAATCTTGACCCAGGCAGGCAGCTTTACCATCCTGCACATGCAGGGCGGCATGCAGGAAGCATGGGCATGCAACAGTAAAAGTGCTGCCGCTGGTGCTCCCTAATGAAGTATGCACCAGGCAGGGTATGCTCTAACTAGGTTGTCATTGATTTCATTGACAGGGTATGCTCCAATCAGGTTGTTATTGAATTAATTACATCAGCCGAGCTTCCTTCCCTGCCAGTCCAACATTGTTTGGCCAAGAAAAACACACGTTCGCCGATCGAGCCTCCTTCCCTACCACTTTCACATCAAACTTACTGGTGCCCCACAATGCTTGCCACTGCCTCATAGCCAGCAGCCCCATCAGCTGCTTCATCAATGGCATCAATAAGCATCACCACTATGTGTGGCTGTTCCTCCTTGTCTAGTGCCGTCAGGGGCTCCAGCAGATACCTGTGATGCAAAGAAGGACGCAATACACAGGACAACAAGAATGAGGAGACACAAGGTACTTGTGATAAAGGGCATGTGCATGTCAAGCCAGTTTTGAGTGAAAACACTTTTTTTTAGCAAGCTCAACTGCCACTGCAATGGTCTAAATTATTGAAAGCAGCGACGCATCGCATATCTGAAGAGCAGGAGCATGGAGGTATTATTCTGGGTGTGTTCTTTCCCGCTTTCCTTTCCCAATTATGACCATGCCAACCTCTGATTATTATCCTGTAAGAAACGTATTACCAAAAATGATGAATCGGCCGACCCCAAATCACTCCTTTAGCTTTGAATCACTACAGAAGCAACCACGGCTCCGCCATCAATTCTAATATCCAATTCCATAAAACATAGTAACTACTACTTATTGTAAAACTATACCAACATTCTGTACCAAAAGAATGGTTGGAAAAGGTCAAAAAAACCTTCTTGGCACCCCTTGGGCTGGTTATTCTAAGGATATGGCTGAAATCGGCAGCTGACTACAGCTGACCAACCACTGGGTTTTTTTCACTCCATTATTCTTGCAATGGTATTAAATTGGATGCCAAAGTACCAAAAATACCCTCTTTGGTACAGAGGTTGATCTAAGATGGAGATCTGCCCGTGAAAAGTGGGGTTCACGCCACGGCCGACTAGGCAAGCTTCCCCCAAATGGTAATGTTAAAGCTCAGGTGAATTAGAACATTCAAGGCAAGGCTACCTAACAATGCTGAGCTGAACCATTTCCGGTAGGAGGAAGTTTACACTAGGATCATGTCAATTCCATACCCATTTTGAGCCTCCGTGCTCCCCCTCTGGCATCTTGGTGCTACACAGCGGCGCCCTGCCGGGCCTTGCTGTCCACCCTGTGTAGCCAGCAGTAATAATTACTACTTCTACTTGGGGCGGTGGAAGCGAAGAAGATAATGTTCTCCCCAAATGGGGAAGTGCTCCCCGCCAACCCCTTCCCCGTTCCCACCCCATTGACCCAGAAGCACCATCTCCAGAAGCAGCAACATCTCCAGCAGCAGCAGCATCTATAGGAGAAGCAGCAGCAGCCTGCCTTCCTGCTGCAGGCCCTCTGTCCCATGCAAGCATGCAGCCCCTTGCAAGCATGCAGCCTTTGGGCACAGCAACAGCAGCAGGCGCAGCAGCAGCCCCTCCTCCTCCTTCATCAGCACCACCTGCAACAGCAGCAGCAGCTCCTCCAGCAGCATAGCAGCTACACGTCTCCCCTCTACCACACCACCTGCAACAGCTGGGGGGGTGCGGAGTCTGACCAGAAGGTCTCAGAGCAGGAAGGGGAGGACTCAGAGCATGGAGAAGCAGCGCAAGCGCCGCAGGGGATGCAAGCTGGGTGACACAAATGTCAACCTTGAGCTGGAGAGAAAGCACTTCGGGTTGCTGTCTGAGGGGGTTGTGCGGTGCAAGCCGAGCACATGGAAAATTTTGGCAAGGTTTCTCTTACCCTGTTCTATACACTTTTTCTGGGGTGAGCAACATGTGTAGCCAATTTTACTCTACATCAACCAAGAAACCTTTTAGAATTCACAGATTTTACAATGGCAAGACTTTAAGCGAGCAAAAAAGAAGAAGAAGAACTCTTGATTAAATGAACGACTGTGTCTCAAGGTCCACTTACAATTCATCTACAGGTGGAACAAGGGAGGTGTAAGACTCACCTTTTAAACGTTTCCAGCAAGGACAGCTGACTAGCACACCCATGCTCCTCCACCACCGGCTTCAATTGTGCAGCCATCCCTGGAAGCTGCTCTGCCAGCTGCTGGGCAAGGCACAGCACCATGGACTTGCCCTGTGCACGCGGCTCCCCGACTTTGAAAAAGTGGCGTACCTGAGAGGCAACAGTACATGCAAGGAGAAGGCTGTTGTTTTGGGGTTGTGAGTTAGAAAGCCGATGATATATAGAAGGAGGCCAGCTGTTGTACAGGGCATGCTTACTGTCTGAATGGTATCTAGTACAAGGGTATGAAGCTCAGGGCTTAGACTTGTTTGATACCCACTTTGAACTCAAGACCGTCCTGGCATACGGCATAGCCAAAGGAGAAACAGTTACGTCCTGGCATACAGCATAGTTAAAGGAGAAACAATTACAGATTGGAATTCCAGCATGCCTGCAACTCGGGATAGATATGAGAGATACCTAAAGCTAGTGAGTGAAGCATTTCAGAGCACTCAGGTGTCTAAGTACTGCTGCCTGGTGGCAGTGGAAAGGGAAGGGGAGGAAAGCGCTCCTTTGGTTGTGCCCTGCTCACGCTGCTTGCCCAGCAGTCGCACCTGCAGCAGCTTCTGACCAGCATGCATGCGTACAGCCATCCTCCTCTCCATGATGGCACTAAAGACACTCTTCCCCATACCTGCATCATGTCAAGCAAAGACAAAGAGTACACCTTCTGGAAAGATGGCTCTTTCTGGGATGAGACGATTTGGCACAGTGACCATAAGGCAGCTACAATGCTGTGGTAGCACTCAGCAGTTTCAGCCACAAGATGTCTGTGGAAATGCTCAAATCATATTTGTACGAGCATCGTGTCGTTTTTATGCCAGAGGCTGGGGTCAACCTCCTACGGCACCTCCTAGGGCCACAACCACATTCTTGAGTTGGGGTGTGTCTGTTTGCTTGCAGGTGTTCGCTTGCCTGGTGCTCAGGATCTGGTCTGCTTCTGCATAAACATACAGGACTTCGTACCTGGATCTGCCAGCAATAGAAACATGCGATGGTGGTGGAGAGTAGCATCCTTTCCAGCTCTCAGTGCTGCTTCCAGCCATGCATTCACGCGGTCAAACAGCCACTGGCGCGTGCCAGGCACATAGCTCTCAAGCAGTGAGGAGATGCTGTAGCTCTCGATGATGGGCTGAGCCTGCATGCAAGTTAGCCAAAGACTCAGACATGACAAGATAGGGCGGCTGTGCTGGTTATGTCACTCTGTCCTTGGCGTGCACTTCAATCAAACGCAAGGACACTTCATCAAGCATACAGCTGTGAAAATGAAGCAAGTACGACTCCAACCACTTGTCATGAAGAGCGCTGCGTGGTCATGAGGCAAGCTAGCCTAGGACTGCAAATGACTGAGGAGGAGTGAGTGCCCCTACCTTCAATGCCTGCGACACGATGCCAATCTCCGGAGTGCTTACTGTATACTCTGCTCTCTTCACCACAGCATCCTGGCTGAAGCCTAAGAAGACCGCATCAAGCAGCTCAGGCAAGGCTGTCGGCTTCGCCTCTCCCACCCTCTGTGCAAACTCGTCTGCTGTGACCTACGAGGTGGTGAATGGCAAGGTAGAGTTTTGTGCTTTCCAGAGAGCCAATTGATCACTTATAATGATTCTGTGCACTATATGTGCAAGGGTCTCTGCTGTGACCCGGAGGGGTTGCATGAATACGCATTTCAAGTTTTGCAGCTGTCTTCACTTATGTGTTTAAGCAAAAGCAGTGAAGTTTCTGCCATAATTTCACCGCAGCTTAGCACTTGCGCATCTTTACTGAGGTCTGCAGCGTGCATACTGGAAATGGAGATGCAAGAGGGTGAGAATAGAAACATGAGCATGTCCTGGTACGTTGAGCGTTAGCTCATGCAGGTGTCCTGAATGGAGAATGCAATAAGTTCTGATTGAAAAATAGCAAGAGCAGAATGCTGGATCAGAAATTAACCAGCATGCAAGTCCTGCTCACAAAGCTGGGACATTATGTACACCATGTTTGTTACATAGTCATGGAAACTTAGTCATGCAACCTGGAAACCGAATGGACATCTGACCTCTGTGCGGTCCACTTTGTCACCTTCTGCTTGCGTGCTCTTGTTCTGGAAGGAAGGACTAAGGTAGCAGCAGGTAACGGATGTTCCTCGCACCTGGAGCCCAAGCAGCTCTGTGCGGTCCACTCTGTCATCCTGATTTGTGTCCAGCAGAGGCAGCACCACAAGGCTGAGAAAGTTGAGCTCCTGCCCGCCCTCCTTCAAGCATATCTTCCGTGATGCGGCCAACAGAGCATCAGAGAACTGCCCTTTCATGAGCTCTCCCTCATATTCCATGAGCTGATCTAGTAAACTGCATTGCGTTATGGAATGAAGACAAGCTGCATTGGAGTTTGAAGACATAGAGGCAATGGCTGTCACAAATGCAGTCATTCCAAATGAAATGAATATGGTTAAGAGACGAGCCTTGCACAAAAACATGTACAAGTCAGGAGCTTAGGGTAGAGGCAGCGCCCAATGCAGAACTTTGAAGCTGCAAGTGTGCTAGTGCATTGCAGCAGGCAGGCCAATAATGCACTCTGCATGTGTATGGCACGCGCTTGAATGGGTGTGTGATGGAGTGGATTGCATGCCAGCAGCTTGCAACTGGGGAGCTGAGATTGCCAATTGGGGCCTTGCAGCTGCATGCACCCTTTGCCCATCGCCTAATTAGCCATACAAGCATTTGGCTTCCTGGAATCTGTGCGCAACACGAACAACTTACTTGTTGTCCTTGAACCACTGGATGAGCTTGTCGAAAAAGGTGTCCACGGGGACGCTCCTGGCAACCCGCCCCAGGGCTTGCGTCCACCATTCCTTGAGGTAACTTGCCAGCACTGTCTGCTCCTCTTGTCGACAGGCTGCATGAGCATGCTGCTGCAAGAGGAAAGCAACCTTGCTGCCCACCACCTTCACATCTCCCTGCACCACCCTCATATCCCTCTGCACAATGTGCATCTGCTGCTCCAGCACCCCCACTCGCTCAGCAATAGCATGCAGCTCCACAGCAATGACCTGGGCGCTGAAGCTGCTGTGCTGCTGGATCAGCTCCTGCAGCCGCCCGGGATTGCTCTTGCTCAGCTGGAGCAGTGCCTCTTCCGCTTGCCCCTCAGGCAAACCTGCTGCTGCACAAACTGCTGCACGCAGGCCAGCAGACTCGTTGGGCTGGTAGCTGGCTGGATTGGCCAGCAGGTCCATGCTGACACAGAAAGCAACTCCCTGCAGGCATGGGTTTTTTATTTTTTGGGGGTTTGGGAAGGGAAGGGTCCAGATTTTCTATCTTGCATGCAAGAGGCAGTACGGCAGGGCTAACAATATCATGCTTCCATATGAGTTGCATACAGTGGGCCTCAGAGCATGGGTTCCTAACATTTAACGTAGCTGCAGCAAAAACATGTTGCTTACAAAAATACTGCATTGCATGCTCCATGGCAGCACAGCAAACCAACATTGCCCTGACCAGCATCTTTGCAATCAGGCTCAGCTCAAAACTCAAGCTCTCTTTCTGGACATTAGTAGCTGTGGCGTGTTACGTCTGGACAGCAAAGAATTCTGCGTGGGTCCAAGAAATGAAGTGACTAGAGCCGAAATTGTCAGCTTTTGCGTCATGCTTCATCCTGAACAAAATGTGGTGCTGAACTATGCGTGCCAGGGGCCAGAACATATGCAGAGCCTTGAGCAGCTATTGTTTGCAAAGGGCTATAACTGCTGCAGCTTGTGGTCGCTTAAGCAATGGCTAGCAGGCAGACTGTTTTTACAGCCGACACAACTGTTTGGACAAGGAATTTAAACCATGTTCACGTCTAAGCTACGGATTATGGTCGCGCCACAGGACAAGATGTTCCGTGATCATAGCCTTCATGCAGCTCATCCAGCTTTCACGCCAAAAGCAACACACCTCCATTGCTTGGTGGATGCCTTCATCCAATGCTGCAAATTTTCTTGCATCCCCTTTGCTCAAAATGAAGCGCATGACAAAACCACGCTGGGTATAGTCCTGTGAATACGGGAGATTAACCAGCAAATGCTTAGTCAAGCCTTGATTCAAAAGTTATTCCGCACTTGTCATGCGTGAGTACGCTGAATGGAGGCATCTGTGTGCACAAGACACACGGTTGTGCAGGTGAGTACCAATGGACTTGTTTGCAAGGTCGCACTACTCGAACGCTGGCACAGTTACAAAAGGGTAGCTCTTCCAGATCCCGGTCAAATTGCATGTTGTATCAAGTAACTCAGGTGCAGTTGTGCATCCTCCTGTGCACCCAAAGCACAAACTGCATCCACGATGCCGTTCAGCATGCAAACCTTTTCACGACAGCATTGATCACATACTTTGATGCTCTTTGGCTACAGACAGCTTTTTTGTCAGGTCCTGGCTTGATGCTTTGTCTTCATGAACACTCGTTTATGGCTTAAGGCTGTACTTCCATGCACATGTATGTGCTCTAAGGTTGCACACTTCTTGCTCTCTGCTTTTTCAAACTCGCTTGACCTAAGGCTATGCTCTTTTGTTCTGTTCCCATCTCCGAGTCAAGAGTCTTTGCAAACTTGCTTACTAATCTCCTAGCACTAGCTGTGCCCGCCTTGCTCTTACTCAGCTTCTTGCTTACCGTACTAGTATAATATCATTACGCAAAAACATTTTTTGGGGGCTCTGCGTAAAACTTGCAGACAGGAAAAGATGATATTATTTGAGGTGGCGCGAAATGTGCAAAAATATTAAAATAAATATTTGTAGCGATGAATAGGCAAAGCAGTGGGCAAGACAGTGAGCAGCATGCCCCTGTCGGCAAGTTCCAGCTGAAGTTCTCCCCCTCCCTAAGGCCCCCAGACTCGCCAAACACCAAGCAGCAGAAGCAGCAGCATGATGAGCACATTCAGCTGCAGCGCATGGAGAAGGAGCAACGCGCAGCAGCAGCAGCATGCAAGCGGCCTTCATGCAGGCCCCGCAAGAGTGATGGGGAGGGCAACACTGAGATTGGAGGGGCTCTGACGACCTAAACTAGGTTGTTAGGCCAAGACCACAGGAATAGGTGGGACAGTAACTAGTGACAAGCAAAACAAGGTTGCAAATGCACCCACAGTTATCATAAATGAGTTACGGACAACGTGGCTTGCGTGGGCTGAGGCCCTTTTAGTTCTTGTAAGCTAAGGCCCTTTGGCACTGCATAAGTGCGCGTAGGAGTAATAAATAACTTCTATCATGGGTGTGTAAGTGATGCATAAATGGAAAACTCATGATTTTTTGAAGGGGTGCGTAATGGTCACGTACTAGTACGGTAGCTTTTTCTTGGCAGGCCGCTTTCAGCAAACAAACATCATTAGGCTGTGGCCTTACAGCCCAGCTTGCTTCATGTTTTGCTTTAATATGGCTGGCAGAGTTCAGCAAAACCCAACCTGCCCAACATGTGTGGCTGACGGGAAACTCGCTTGTAAACCTTCTTGTCAGGCCAACAGACAGCCACGCCCCCTCTCACCTGCATGAGCCGGCCACCCTGAATGAGCTGCACCAACAGCTGTTGCAGTGCGCCCTGGACACTAGGAGGGGGCTGCACCTTCCGCCTGACCAGGCTGTCCAGGACTCGAGCCAATTGCCCATCCACGCTCTTCAGCAGCCCAAGAAGCTGCTCACAATTGTGGCTCAGCCGGGCCGCCTGCCGCAGAGTACACGTTAAACATCTTTCATCGCAGTCATCTGTGAAGGTATACATCTTCTCATGCGGTCATGAACAACAGGAAAATAGGCGCAAGCCATTCCCACTTTGACAGGTGTACTCGACAGCCCACCAAGTGCTGTGTCAGCATCAGTAAGCAACCTACCAGAAGGAAAGTACAGTGATGAACACTGGAGGCAGCTTCTCTGGTCGCTAAGTTATCAATTTCACACCCTTGCTTGATGCACCTGACCAAGTCTCTGAGCAACTTTTCAGGATGGCGTTGTGTGTTGTGTTCATAATGTGATGCACATGCCAAATGCCGGCCTGCTTGGACAATGAACACAGCTTGCACTGCATGCGATCTATCCTCAGGTGTCACAAACCTGAACAGTGTTGAAGTATGTACACCTTCCTTTCAGATTTTCCCAAAACCTCGATTTCATATCTCACCCAAATATGCCCATTTCTAAAACCATATTTTTATGTCGTTTGCCCACATGCCTCAAGCCCGTTGGAAGGCCGCAGGCCTCGCATGAGGTTTAACGCATGAGGTTTCTAACTCAAGAACTTGCCAAATCACCTTGCAAAAGAAAAACACTGATTGTCAAAGGGGAGTTAGTTGCTCCCTTAGACTTACAAGGCGAACCTTTGAGGTTCTGAAGATGCCCATCAAGTCTGCCAGAAGTTTGTTCCTATCTATCCAGTATATATTGTCCACGCTTGCTAGCATCTAGCCATTTCCCAATGGCTGCTGGGTATGAGAAACACTTGATGCTGAATTCCTTGCTTTTGAACACCTGCGCGCATGCTGTGAGGTGCTGCTCCTTGAGGCTGTTGCGCTGGGGGTTCTTGGGATACCTCATGGCGCTGAACATGCGCTCATCTTCCACTGAGCCAGGCATCAATACAAGCACCAGCTGTGCCAGCTTCACATACTCGCTCGAAAGACACATCAGTGATGAGGCTCCCCAGCTGCAAGAGCTTAAAATGTGATTGCAAAGAAATTGCAGCTTAGGGTCAGCTTCCTGTCCCGCGCGCCTCTGCACTGTGTACTCAGCTCCCTTGTCCAGACGCTGCTACCATGCTGCCCTGTCCTTCTATGCCTGCTGCCATGCTGAACGTGCTCCTTATGCTTCTTGCCCTTCTCATGCGCTATCACAATCTGAAGCCTGCACTGGAAGCTAGCTTGACATGAGCTGCACCGCGCCAATGACTCTTTATTGTCATCCACACCTTTAATGTCATCCACACCACTATTGCAGCCAATGCTTGCGTAGGGACAGTTGGGGGGGTCATACCAAGCTGCCTGAAACTTGTTGGTGGCACCATGTGGCTTATTTGCTTTGTATGCACCGTCACTCTCGCCCCTTTTGACCAATTTTCTGCTCTCATCTCCACCCATTAGAAAAAATTTCAATTTTTTGGTCTCATATGTCGAATTTGCAAGGGAGTCGAAGGAATTCTAAGGTCCTTCGACCACCTTTTCACCAAAGGGCCTTGAGGCCCCAGAAACCCGCTTTTATGTCTCTCACAAATCACCCAAAACCCTCAACTTATGTTGATAGACATAATATGTCGCCAAAAAGGAAGCACTGTACATTGTACACATAGTAATAATACTTTGCCGCTCCTGTAAGATCCAGATTCAGATGGATATGTCTAAGCACGTTGTGCGCAATGCTAGCAGATTTGCCTGCGTGCTCACATCCTGAAGGTTGAGTAAGGCCTATGGCAAGGCAGGAGCTTTGTTTACAACCACTGTGAGTGCCAAAAACTTCAGGGTGAGAGGTGTTAAAGTTTTGGATTTCTGCAAGGATGCCCGTGTGCCCACTCTAATTCAGAAGTATGCTTAGTACCTCCATGAACTATATGCTATGCTGCAAACATTCTCTCAGAGGTACCAGCCTTACTTGAACATGTTTATCGAGTTGGCAACCAAAATTTTTTTGACTTCCTGAGTCAGCCGAACAACAAGCTTCCTTCCTTCTTTTTCCAAGCTTATGGATGTTCTAATGTTGGCTGGTAGTGACCAGCAAGCCAATAAGCCAAACTTGGCTCATGGTCCCCTCTTATTGAAATCTATGAAACTATTGCAACAACCAGCTGACCTATGAATACAAATGTCACATGTAGAGCACTCACAAACAGCCAAAGCCTTCACACGCAACAAACCTGTGCGGCCCGAGCGTACACCGCCCCAATAACTGCTGCTGCTGGTGCCCCGAACGGCAAGGCCTGCATTGCAGGTCCTGCCATGTCCACAAGCACCTGTGGCAACAAGACATCAGCAAACAAGTATTGATAATAATGCATGGTGCTTCTTTCCCCTTCTTTCCCCTTGTTGACACTGGTACCGCACTAGCGCAGACTAACCCTGCCTAGCCACATAAAGAAGACATGCTGAAGCTGCAAGTCAATTTTGTATCTTGAATTGCAACCTTGGTCTGCCACAACACACTTCAATGCACAGAACCCGAAGCTGCTCTCGCTTCTTCATCCACAGGCAACCGCTGAAACATTTTCTGTGCTCTATTACTACATCTGCCCTGAAACAAGACAATCACTCACACCAAAAGGCAGTCGTATCAGAATCCGCACCCAAGCCCAGCTACATCACCCCCTCCCCCTCTTCTCACCTGCCCAAGGGCAGAGTACTTGGCAAAGCCCTGCTCCAGAGGAGAGCGCTTGCTGAGCTGCAGGCTCTGGATGTCCAGGGGATTCTTCTCGCCTTGCTTCTGCCCCTGGCAACCATCCCGAACCAAGCCCACCAACTTCTCAACCCCATCCAGCACCATGTCCACATCCTTGCCCGTCACATCCTCTGCCTGACCTTGAATGCCATCCAACCACTCGTCGCGCATTCGTGCCACAGCTTCGATGCGCGCCTCAACATCCTCCACGGCGTCTGCCATGTTGACTTCACAAAGAGCGTCAGCAGCTGCTTGAAGGCTGCTGCTAACTGCGGCTGACAGGCCCTGGCCCTTGGGGGCAGGGGGGGAAGGCAGGGGCTCTTGGGCAGATGCTGGGCCTGCGCTTGCTAGCGGTGGTGCTGTGGGAGGAGGGAGGTGGGAGGGTTGCATGTGCTCATGGGCAGCAGCAGCTGTGTTGCTCTCGGCACTGGTTGCCACTGCTTGCGGCAATGCTTCCTCAGCGGCAGCAGGGAGAAGAGGGGAGGTGGGCAAGTGCTCCTTGGCAGCAGCGGCTGTGTTGCTCACAGCACTGCTTGCCACTGCTTGCGGCAACGCT
>QAXF01002599.1:437-13691 GCA_004335645.1 Dunaliella sp. WIN1
GTGTGTGTGTGTGTGTGTGTGTGTGTGTGTGTGTGTGTGTGTGTGCGTGCGTGAGCGCGCGCATGTCCCATGTCATGCACTTTCAATGCTTAACTACAGAGTTGCAAGGCATACCTGTGACCACAGCCAAGCCTAGGAGGTCTCTTATCTGCCCCAAAGCCCATGTCCTTCCAGTCCATAACCACAGCATGCAAGCCCAGCAGGTGGGCCACTCTTGATCACTGGGCTCCCCTTGCTCTCCCTCTTCTTCTCCGTGCTTGCTTGACTTCTGAGAATGTTCTGCAGCTACTGCAGGAGCAGCATCTTCTCCAGCATGGGACAACTCAAACGCCTCAGGGGCCTCTGGCTTGCCATCAGCAGGCTTGCTAGCAGGGGTACCTGGCATGCTGCCTTCTCCCTGAAGTAGGCAGCATCAGGCCTTGTGGGTCCCCGTCTTTATTCCCCTACTCTACTCCGCATTTAACTGTGAGCTTGCAGCTTGCACACCAAATTGAGAAAATCTGACTGCTTGCAAAGTGCACAGCCGTCTGTTAAATATAATATATTGCAAATTAAATCTTAACCAAGCAACTGCTTAAAAAAACACCAGGAAGATTTGGGGCGGATGTTCGGGTGTTTTTGAACTGCAGCGTCCGCTACAAATAATTTCAATGATTAAAATTCATATTTGCCATGAAGTAAGGGTTTTAGCGCAAAGTACCTAGGTATTGAGTTAAATAGGCTTATGTCGTCTATTTTGGGCGAAACATCATAGTACTTCATTAGCTTAGCCTTTCCACAATTCTATAAAGTGTTGAAAGCTTACTAAGCTCAGGCCATGGGGTTCCAGCCTTACTTGAACATGTTTCATCAAGTTAGCAACCAAGATGTTTTTAATTTCCTGAATCAGCCAAACAACAAGCTTTTTCCCTTTCTTTCCGAGCTTATGCATGTTGTTATGTTGGCTGGTAGTGACCAGCAAGCCAATGAGCCAAACGACATGGCTTACGGTCCCCCCTTATTGTAACCATTGTGGCTTGGGTCTTTGGTTGCAGGCGTCTTCTGCTTTAGCTAAGCTGCCCTTGTAGGCAGGTACAGCTATGTAACCTTAACCTCTTAGGCAAAAGTATGCTTTTTTATTCCATGAACTATTTGCCATGTTACAAACTTTTGCTCAGCGGTACCAGCCTTACTTGAACATGTTTCATCAAGTTAGCAACCAGGATGTTTTAAATTTCCTGAATCAGCCGAACAACAAGCTATTTTACCTTCTTTCCGAGCTTATGGATGTTTTTATGTTGTCTGGTAGTGACCAGCAAGCCAATGAGCCAAACGACATCGCTCACGGTCCCGCCTTATTGTAACCATTGTTGGGTACAATTCCAATTTCTCTTTTACATCAACAGCGAAGCTGCCCATGTTGGCAGGCGCAGCTGTGCAAACCTGAAACGTGCAGGTCAAGCCTGACAAGCAGTACAACAATGGAACTGTGCTTCATTGGTAGTAGCAATGACATGCCATCTTATCTATCAGTCACTGAGTGACAGCCCAAAAGCCTTATAACCTCTCCTCGCAGTGTCATGCTGCATAGGTCTTCAGGCTGGCAGGAACACTAAGACAACATAAAACAAGGACAATGGCTCACAGGCATATCCTTGTAGGTTCACACCTTCACAAGCAAGCCGAGGCAGAACACCTGCATTTGTTTAATAATTTAACTAAAGCACATACCAACTTCTAACCCAGGCAGCATGCACGAGAAATAGCATCATTATCATTACACGTTGAGGGCCCACCAAGGAGCCCGTCCCCTTCAACCTAACACCGCTGCTTTACATCTCACACCACTCGCGGGCATTCTGGAACAGCTTAATCCAGGGGGCTGGGCCTTTGGGCTCCAACCCGAGGTTGGCAGGGTGCCTGCAGGGCAAATGAAGCCACACATCATAATGGATAGTTTGACAGCAGGTAAAGTAGCTATTTCTAGTGCTGAGATTGATGACCATGACGGCACAATAGGCCTGCACCTTTGCATGGGGTGCCACTGCAACATCATTGGAGCGAAGCTACATTCATCTCATGGACACCCTGTGCACTGAGCAACAACCACTTCCATGCACACCCCATCAAGCGGCAAAAATCAGTGCATCAGCAGTGTGCAAGGTGGGGGGGCATCACAACGTCTGCCCAATGTGGACCATGAGGCTACCATACACATCCACCAAGTGTCACTCACCATGGTAGCTGCCAGGTCAAATAGCAGCGTTCAGGGTGGGGCATCATGGCCAAATGCCGCCCATTCTCACTACACAAGGCTGCAATGCCCATGGGCGAGCCGTTGGGGTTGTAAGGGTACTGCTCAGTCACTGAGCCGCTGGCGTCAGTGTACCTGAGCGTGTGTGTGTGTGTGTGTGTGTGTGTGTGTGTGTGTGTGTGTGTCATGTGAGTGTATGCAACTGCAAACGCTCACACATGCGCAGCTCCTCAGTGCAGTATAAAAGCATGTCATGTCATATTGTTGAAACACTCATTGCTGCAGTTCCTGCTCCATTCTGGCCAACACAGCTGGTTATACTGTGTTGCATTTTTCTCACCTACGTCTTACTCCTCCTACCTAAGTGCTCGCCCCGTAACTTAGTTTAGGCTTACATACATTAATCTTATGCTTGCTCAAAAAGCCAGTGCACGAGCACAGAAACTTGATCTGGACGGCTCAGGCACAATAATACAACTTTCACGTGCGTACCTAATAGGGGCCAGGTTCTTGGAAAGCACATGCTTTCGAACTTCCTCATCAGGGAACAGTGCTTGACCCTCTCCGTGTGCAGTCCATACGCCAATATTGGCACCACCCATGCCTTTCAGCATCATGGCGGGCGTGTCAGGTGCGATCTCCACGTTTACAAACCTGCACATGAGGGGGAGTGCAGAGAAAAGATGGGCATCCAATTGGCCTGCACCGAAGGGGATGCATCGGGTAGAGCAACAGGGGGGGAACGACACTCAATAGAGGAGATGCTTCAGGGAAAGCAAAAGGAAAGTAGTAATCCAATGCTTACCAGGCAGCGAGCTGCCAGAGCTCAGAGCAGGAAGATAGTGAAGCAGACAAGACATGAAAGGCAGGAGCAGCAGCTCTACAGGCTGTGCTCCCTAGGCACACAGGGAGCCGAGACAAGCAACTTCTCCCCCGCACCAGGCACACTCCCCTACTGCCCCCAACCCCTTTCAATTCAAAATGCACCTCTCCAAACCTTGGTTGTCGAAGGGGCCTTGTTGCTCCAGCCAACCTCTCCCTTTGCAACACTCCACTCAACCCTACTTGCCCCACAGCCGGGCAATCTCACCTGCTCTCAAAGCGACCGCTCTTGTTGTGTACAAAGCGGGGCTGCTGGGTGTCTGGCAGGGCCTTGCCGCTGCCTGCAGGCACCCATCCTAACAAGGCCATGAGCTGGCAGCCGTTGCAGATGCCCAGGGACCAGGTGTCCTCGCGGGCGTAGAAGGCCTGGAATTGCTCTAGCAGGCGGTCGTTGAAACGAATGGCAGCTGTGCAGTGGAAGTGTGTGTGTGTGTGTGTGTGTGTGTGTGTGTGTGTGTGTGTTCATGCTCAGTTACTCAGCCCCTGCTAACTAGCTACTCAACCCCTCTGCTCTCAAGTCATCGCACTAAGCCAGTAAAGCACTGACAACATGTTAGAAGAGCTTGGCTAAGTCTGAAAGAGAATTTGGCTGTGGCAGGGCCTTCCAGGAGGAAGGAAGGCGCTGCCTGCCTGATGCCGTACTTTTGCTAATGCATGTTAAGGCTACAACAAGACAGTACATGCCAAGGTGCCAGGCACCCTTAGATTTGGGGTTGACATGGGAGAAGCGACGTAATGCCTTAGGCAGCCCTGCCCTCCATCAAGTCTCAAACGAAGCTAGGCTGCAAGTAGGTGCCCGCCTCACCTGACCAGCCCTTGGCGCTGTCCAGTGTGTCAGCGTATGAGAAGCCACCCACGAAGATGACACCACGGAATGAGTCTAGAGAGGCCCTGCCATTCAACAGGTCGCTCATGGTCACATCCCATGGCTCCATGCCCGCCTGCAGGGCAAGTGTGTGCGTGTGCGTGTGTGTGCGTGTGTGCGTGTGCGCGTGCTTGTGTGCAGGCGAAGAGACACCTACATGCTGAGGAGTGGAGAGTCAACCTAATGGAAGAGGAGGCTTGACACCATAAGAAGAAGCCCAGGCCACAATGCGATGACCCACACTGAGTATTCCACATACTACATCCCTTCAGCAGGCCTAAATATGGCACCTTAATCAATCGAGGGAATTTTGTTGCGAACCTACCGCATAGACAGCTGCTGACATTTCACGGTCTCCGTTGGAGCCCTCCTCACGCAGCACGGCCACTTTCACCTGCAAGCACAGCAGAAAGCGATGGTTGATAAGTGTTGCAGTGCCTTAGGCTAAAGGCTGGCAGTTATGCCTGCTCTTGGCTTGCGTTATGCCTGCTTAGTCCTGGGTGCCTTGAAATGAGACAGTCTAGCCTTCTTTATCACCATGACAGCAAAGGCAAGATGAAAGCAGACAAGCTGCCCAACACACACAAGTGGTGTATCAGGTAGCAAACAGCAAATATCTTTCTCTTCTTTCTATTAAGGCGAAGCAGCCTGGCCACACTGAGCAGTGTGATTGTTGTATCTCCTTGATCAGCTGCAGCTGGCCACAGCAAACAAGCACATCATCAAAGATCCAGAAAAAATGCGAACGCATGCTCAACCTCTCGCACCTTGTTGGTGGCCTGCATCTTCTCAGGGCTGGTCCAGGTAGGCTTGTACGGCAGCTTCCACGCAGGCGCAGTTCGTGTGGCTTGCAGCGCCTCCTCCGCCTCCACACACTCCTCTGCCGCCTGCACCCAGAAGCAACACATCCTACGTTACAACCCACCCTGGACAAGTGAGCAGTAGCCTTTCTTACCTCAAATTATTGAGACACCCGACTACACACACACAAGCATGCACACCCATACCCATACACACAAGCACACACACATTCTCAGTGCTTGTTAATACATTAACAAGAAATTTTGCAAGCCCTACCTGGAGCCTTTCTAGCTGGAAGGCAGTGGCCTCCCATACATTGCGCAGCTGAGCTGTGGAGCCAGCAAATGCGGCCGCTCCGCCAACCTTGACATCAATTGACGCGCTTGGGGTGGTCTGCAGACAGGACAGCATACATGCTGACTTAGTTTTAAAACCGTAGTCCATTCTCGGGCCGACTTTGTGTCATCCATACCGCGCTGTGCTCATACTTCAAGCATCTTTTTCTCAGCCAAAAGAGGCTGGCTGCACGAACAAATGGAGGGTCATGCATTTGCTTGAACATGAATTGTCACTTAGGCATTATTCATCAACAATGATCGGCAGGGAAGTGGCATTTGTTTCTCATCGTATGATAAGCAGAAGATGCAGAGGTTGAGTTGATGAATGGTGCGCTCAAGTCCAGAGTCCGTACAAGGGCAAGAAAAAATGCCTGGAGAATGTTTGGGATCGGCTTAATAAGAAATACAAGATGCACTTGCTCATGTGCTAGCACTGTGCGTCTTTCAGCCCCGAAAGATGATATTAGACAGTCATCAAGGGTGGGGTACCGACCAAGATCTCCCATCAGACTGTTGGGATCCATAAGATCATTCATCATGAAGACGCACAAAGCAGCGTGCACAAGCATGCTGGGCAAATGCAGAGCAAGTGCATGCATGAGTATGTCAGCGACAGAGGAAAAGCGGGTCATGCTCAGATTCTGTAACAAGACAAAATGCAGCGCACAGACCTCCATGCTTGAGCACGCCTGTTATGCAACTTATGCTGACTGTGTTCAAGGCTAGGCTGGTAGTTGTATGTCAAACGCATGATTGTGCGCTGGGGCCTGCTATGTCAACACAAATGAGCGCACATTATTGCTTCCTTGCACAAGAATTCATATGTTGCTGTTCATTTCATGAGCTTTACACCACTCAACCCTGCAGAATGACTCGCGGCAAGGGTTGCAACCCATGCCAGTGGTCCGATCAAACCAGGGCCATTCAAGCAGCAGAAGCTGGGCACAAGCGCAGGCAGGCAGATAAGGCGCACACACACATCAGGTTGCCATGCTTTTGAGATTCTTTAAACATGGCGCTCACCTTGCCGATGACCGATGCGGTCACACCAGCTTGGTTGTACAAGGACGCAATCTCTTGCGCCTCCGATGCCTTGACCTCCAGGATCAAGCCCAGCTCCTCGGCAAAAAGGGCAGCGTGGGCACCGTACGGGGCATCTTGAGGGTCAGTGGGTGGGGCCAGGTCCACAGACAGGCCACAGTTGCCTGTGATGCGGTACACGGACAGGCGGTCAAGAACGTACTACTTGCGCGGTTGCCTGGACAGTCTGCTTAGCTCTGATGCCTCCCAATCGATCAGGAGAATGCAGGGGCCAAGCAGGTGAGCATGGAAGCGCTCTTGGCCAGCGATAGCTCCAAGGGTACCAAATGATGATCGTGGCAGGCACAAACTAACTCATCACTTCACCAACGTCAGCCCCGAAGCTGGTACCAAGCTGCAAAATTAACTCAGGGATTCTGTACTTCCATGAACGGTGCAATGCAGCGCAGCTCATCACAGGTGCAGCACAGGACAATGTCAACACAAATGATAGCATGAAGCAACTCATCACTCAGGTGCAGCACAGGACAATGTCAACACAAATGATGGCATGTAGCAGCAAGGTGGCGGGCACTGGGTCCCGGGAGCCCTTGGGCCCCTACCCCTTGCGCAGCCTGCCACCCTGAGCCTGGGGTCCATTGTTGGCGGCATTAAGCGCTACACTACGCCACGGCTGGTGTTGCCAGCAGGCGTGTGAGCGACTCTATTATACCGCCTTACAAGCACAGCCTAAAAAGCATGCAGGGGCTGTTTTGTTACAGGGTATTGGCCTGTCTCCAGCGATCCAAGCTACCAGGTGTGCACAGCAGAAGTTTGATAAATAGAGCATAATTTGACAGGCCACAGACAGACAGGGTAGGTGAGAGGCGCGCAGCAGCAGCCCTCACCTGCAAAGGCCATCTCGCACAGTGTAGTCACGATACCACCATCACTGATGTCGTGGCCAGCGCTAATGCGGTTGGCAGCGATAAGGGACTGGGTCACTGACCACATGCCCTTGAGGGCAGCGGAGGTCACATCTGGGCACACGTCACCCAGCTGAGCGTAGGCCTGCGGCAGCATACGCGTGCACAAGGAAAGGTAATTATGCCAGCTAAACAAGGTGCTACTTAGCAGGACCTGCGCAGCACTTCAGGTGCACGAGTAAAGGAATGCCTCAGGTTTGATGCTTGCAACCTTAATATATACCAGGCACTCCCATCATGTTGGATGGATACAGCAACGCGTGCTGGACTGAGTAACAATTATACATGTACACGAGTCTACTATTTGCACAGCCAGCTTGCGCAGCAAGACAAAAGCAGCAGAGCTAGAATGGGCTGAAGGAGCGCCTTGTCAGGCAGTGGGTGGAACCGATTGGAATCCACAGTTCAGCTCTGCGCAGGCACATACAGGCCTGTATAGGAGGGCCTTATACGGGGCACTAGCCTTTAAACGCTTGTTCTGGCTGCAGACATTACTTGCTCGCATGAGCTCCCTTTCAAGTACGAACAATTTGATGTGCTGACCCGCTGAGAGAAAGAGACAGCACGTGCTAATCTTTGCAAGCTGCCCTCACACCTGCCCCATGGCGGATCCTCCCAAGCGGCGGCGGCCTGCCCCCAGGTCAACATGAATGAGCGCACCCTCTGAGCCCAGCTTTAGGTCCGGTGTGACCACCTGAGGACGTAAGGCAATGTGCGGCATTGTCAGAGCCTTGGCTGAGTGAACTGGGTGCAGCCATCAGCTACTAGCCAGCCTTCAGGCTTCACGCACTAGTCTGTGAGGAGGAGCAGTTGCTGTCAGCAGTGAGACACACCTTCTCCACACATAGCACCAACACAACATTTTCTGAAACGACAGTAAGATAGCATACAACAAGTCAACACACCTGTGTAATGTCTGGGCAGCCCACATAAGAGGAGACCACAAGGTTACCGGGGGCCATAACCACCTCCCCTCCGGCTGTAGCAGCCATGGATAAGGAATCCTTGCCACCATCGCAAGCCATGCCAATCTCAATCATTATGTCCCTGCAGGTGACAGGAGCAGCAATAATGAGAACATGAGAACATGCATGAGGGGCAAGCGGGGGTGCCAGGAGCAAAGGGCCTGACACGTAAAGGCATACTGGGGGCTCAGAAGCACCCATGCTCGTCCTTTCCCTCGAAGGGTCAGGCAGTGCAGGCCAGGAGGGCCTGCTGGGGCAGGTGTTATCACAGCCAATGCACAGAAAAGGCACATCTCACTATGAAGCTTAGATCCAGGACAAGGCTCAAAAGCACCCATGTACGTCCTTTCCCCTGAAGGGTCAGGCAGTGCAGGCCAGGAGGGCCTGCTGGGGCAGGTGTTATCACAGCCAATGCACAAAAAAGGCACATCTCGCTACTCATCTTGAGTCCAGGACAAGGCTCAAAAGCACCCATGTGCCTCCTTTCCCTTGAAGGGTCAGGCAGTGCAGGCCAGGAGGGCCTGCTGGGGCAGGTGTCATCACAGCCAATGCACAAGAATGGCACATCACACTACTAAGCTTGAATCCAGGACAAGGCTCAAAAGCACCCATGTACGTCCTTTCCCTTAGGGGTCAGGCAGCGCAGGCCAGGAGGGCCTGCTGGGGCAGGTGTTATCACAGCCTAGCCTGACAATTGGAATGCAGCAAGCACAGGGACACATTCACACTTAAAAGCCAGGGAGCCCTCAGAGATCTTGGTGACTTGTGGTCGTCAACGCAGCGCTCAAGAGTAGCAAATATTTCATGTCCATCATGGGGCGGCATGACAAGCTGGGAGATGGGGTGATGACAATGTTGGGCACAGCAAGCATGCAGCAGTGAGGCGAGCAGCGGGCTGAGCTTCAGAGAGAAGATTAAGGATCAATGGGGCTGGAGCCCAGAATAGGCCCCAACTAACCCTCATATGACACGCATGAATAGTACTTAGGCTTTCATCACAAGCCGCCGCTGCTCAGGTATGCTACATGCACTTGGGGTTCACCAAACAATGTGAGACCAACTCTTGGCATCACATCAATGCACAAGCAGAGCATGCACATGAATTGAGGTGAACTGCGCTCAGAAGGAATCCAGGGTTTTCAATCAGCTGGTTGTCAGAAGCAGAACTGACATTACTGGGATGTATCATCATAGCGCAGTTCTACAAGAGGGCTCACAGGATGCACAATGTCAGCCTGGAACGCTTGGCTGCTAGTACTGGACGAACATGTTTGTGCTGCAATGTCGCCTTGCACGACGCAACAACTGCAGCACCTAGTCTGTGCAGCAGTAACAGACTGCAACGCCGCTCAAGTGACAGCACTGCAGCGTCCCACATGGACAGTGCCCTCATACCCCACCCAAGGCCACACACCCAAATGATGCTGCAGCGCACCTATAGAATCGAGTTGGCGCACGCTATTTGCAAGGCCGCTCACCTGACAGACACCGCAGCGTCCCACATGGAAACGCCCTCGTAGCCCATCTTGGCCGCGTACATCCAATTGATGCTGCAGCGCACGTCCTCAATCGAGGTGGCGCGCGCAAACACGAGGTTGGTGAGGGACTCGCCGATGGCCAGGCGCGACATTGCAGCCGGGCTGATCATGCCCTTCAGGGGCTGCTCGCCTATGGATGTGGCTAGGCCTGCGCAGGTAGTACAGGTCAGGGAGTGTGCCAGAGGAAGAGGGCAGCCGTGAAAGCTAAGGTTGGCGAAGGCTGCCCCCGGCATTGCAGGAGGCCCTCGAACAAGGTGCTCAGGTGGAGGCAGTGCTCTAGCTCTATTCACGAAGTGGTGGCCAGCGAGAAGCTGTCGAGGTAACGTAAAAAAACTGTGGGGCTAATGCGTAGTAAAGAAGCAAAGCACCTTCCTGGTGATTGAGGCCTGCCTTAACACAAATGGAAGCTAGGCTGCAGAAATGGGTGGCCTTTTGAACAGATGTCACTGCATTTAGTTGACAGCGCATCTTGCCTGATGATGAAGCCAGCAGCTGATGTAAGCACATTCAAGGCCGCACCCCGGCACGGATTAGCCAGAGCATGGTGAGTGATGGCTAGTAAAACATCAGTAGTTCAGATGCCCTCAGAAACAGGAGATATTGTAAATCACGCAATACGTCACTATTTCTTGGCGCTTCTTAGCGTTTCTAGCCTTCTTTTCCTATTAGCGCCAATCTCCAGTGCCGCCCACTGTAGACTGGCTTGAGACACTATATATGAGGGTCTTCAGTGTTCTAGGCCAGCGTCAGTCTCTAATAGATGGCAGATGATGACTTGCGCGTTCATATGAACATCAGGGCACACAGCTCAGGTATCGACTTATTTACTCACCAGTAAAATCCTGGTGGCTTTGAGCGTACACAGCCACGTCGGCGACAGGGATTTGGAGAGGGCCACAGCACTGCTGCTGGGCAACAAGGCCTACAGAGAAAGCAGTGCAAAAGGGAAGCGTTCATTGATGCGAGGGTTGGCGCCAGAAATGTGATGTACGAAACCTATGCACAAGACTAGAGGCAGCGAAAAGCTAGGAGAGGCGACAGCAACAACCCTAGGCGAGGCAAACCGGCCCAAAGAGGAGAGACACTGCATTGTGTGTTAGAAATGGACCTGCAGTGGAAGCCTTATGAAGGACGTTGCGCACAGCGCTCGTGCAATGCTGCAACAGGGCAGGAGGTGAGCAGCCATGCAATCATGCATCAGCAAAGAGGAGCATGACATGCTGGCATGCTGCAGAGCGCCATCAGAACAGATCTTGGAATTGGTTTGTCAGCACCGGCCCAAGGGCCTAGGCATTAGCATGGTGTATACCATCATCGGCGCTCTGCAAGTTGCTTAGCAACACATCAGGGAAGACAAGCAAACAAGCTGCATAGGTGGATTAAATACCTGTCAGATACTAGACATATCCCAGATGAGCACGCACATGCAGCGAAAGCTCGCCAGCGACAGGCAACACAACGGCCAGCCAACAAAGCAATTACCGGTGTGCAATGCCTAGCACCCCCACCTGTGACATGGCGGTCAACCTTGGTGGTCAGGAAGCGCTTGGAGCACACAGAAGGCAGCCGCAGGACACGGTCCAGGGCCTCAGCCACTGTTGCACTAGCAGGTAACGCCATGGGGGCCAGGATGTCAGCCGCGCTGGGCCTGCACGGGCGGATTTAGTCATTTGAGCCACGCTTGGGCATTTGAAAGAAGAAGCCAGCAATAATGGAGCCAACGTCGTGGGTGCATGCAGGCATTGCTATGGGAATGTTTGCCACCCTGGGCCTGCTTGGGTCAAAGCAAACCATGCTCAGACATGCGAACAAGTTTGTGTGCTGGAGCTGCCAGGGACATGGTCATGGGCAACTGTAGGCAGCGCCATGGGGGCACAGGCCACTGCGGCAAGCACAGGAGTGTTTACAGGCAGGGAAGCCCTAACATAGTGCAATGACACAGTGCACACTTATGACAGCTACAAACCTAGCGCACCTTTGGAACTCATAGGTCTTGCTGGGCATCTTGCCCAGGACCTTGTTCAGGTCAAGATCCTCGGGGACAGGGTCCTTGGGGTCAGCCAACTTGTCAATCACTCTCACACGGCCGCTGCCATCAATCTTGCCAATGACCTGCGAGTCCAAGCGACAGCAAAGCAGATGATGAGCAGGCAGGAGTAAGAAGACATGCAGGAGCACAATGGAAAAACACATACATCTAAACTCTGTGAATGCTGAGTGGGTGCGCACTGGTGCTCGTGGTGCATACATGCAAGGGTGCATGAAGGTGATAAGGAGGCTCGGAGAATTGTAGTCTATTTTTTTCTATCAGCGCCGAAGCTCCATTTCAATGGATTTTATCCTCATTGCCAGCAGTTGCTCACGACCATTAAGTGCAGGTGATAAAGCAAGCGCACATCAGAGCTTAACACGGAATACAGGCAGATGCAGAGGCAGGCACAACAGAGGGGTGTGCAGATGACATGGCCAATGGCGAGTCCAGGACAGGGTGAGACGGCAAGGAAATCGCATAGGACACATGCAGGTACATGGGCAACTGTTGTCAGGCTTGCTCTTGACTTACAACCAGCCAGCAGCCACCACATTGGTGCTCAGCGCAAAAGATGTACTCATCCCCCGCAAGGGGGTCAGTAGTCTAACATGTATTATTTGTAAACCATCACCGCACGGTGCTGGCTGCCATGTGCTGGTGCCTAAGGGTTTTAGAGCTTTGCAACGAAGTGTGTACACTGCAACAAAGAAGCTGAGTCAGCATCCTGTCGGTTGATACTACGGATGCAAAATTGAACCATGCGAGCGGTTCAGATTACTGCAATGTCAGAAATGTGCATGCATCTAACACATTAACCCTCATTCAATCCAGACCGGATGCACGAACACAGACCCACTCACAGACACATATAAATACTTACCTGCATGAAGCATCTCTCCCTGTCGCAGATGGCTTGCAAAAGATCACGGCTCTCAGGCTTGATGAGGATAGCGTCGTTCTCTTGGTACTCAGCACCCCAGATTTCCAAGACGCTCAGCGTCTCGTCGCCCACCTGTTTGTGTGTGCGTGTGTGTGTGTGTGTGTGTGTGTGTGTGTGTGTGTGAGCGTGCGTGTGCACGCGCGCATGCGTGCGTGTGTGCAGGCGCAAGCGTACATTACCCGGGGAAGTGCGAGTCGTACGTACAGTGTAACTACAGCTCACGGAACAAAACCATACGAGACACTCTATATGCTGACAGAAGCAAAAGTGTGACACAGAATTCCCTAAATACCCTGGGCTACAGTTGGGAAACAAGCACCCCCCTGCTGAGTCAACACACCTTGACAGCACGAACATCGATCTCTCCTCCCAGGGGATAGATGAGCTCCTTCACAACATTGCAGTTTCCACCTGCTCCCTGCGTGCACATGTGTGACCGTATACACATGAGTGCCACATCCAAGCAGAGTTTAATGCATGCATGGCATGCATGGCATGCATGCATGCATGCGTGCGTGTGCGCGCGTGTGTGCGTGCGTGCTGCAGTTGTTGCATGCATGGCATGCATGGCATGCATGCATGCATGCGTGCGTGCGTGTGTGTGCGTGCGTGTGTGCGTGTGTGCGTGTGTTTGTGCGTGTGTGTGTGTGTGTG
>QAXF01002607.1:31420-45810 GCA_004335645.1 Dunaliella sp. WIN1
AAGATCTCAGAGGCCAGGCTCTGTGGAGCAGGGTCCAACTGATCATGTGTTCCTGCCTGTTGACCTTTAAAGTACTTTTCTCTAAGGAGGTGGAAGCGTATAGGGTTCATGATGCCCATGCATTTGCCTTCTGTATTGTAGATACATGCTGCTCTAACTTCCTGTGTTTGGGTAGACAGGCTCTGTGAATTGCGCTGATGGGCAATGAAGAAATTTTGGCATGGTCATCTGTGATGACAAGGTCTATGAGGTGAACCATGCGGATGGAGATCTCTACTTTTCCTGTTGCCTTTATGTCGACCTGAGGGTTCGTAGGCTTCAGGTCAAAGACAGCTTTTACTCGTATGTCCTCCCCTTGCGTTGATTGCCAAGTATCCTGTTGATCAGGGCTAAGCTGAAATCCTTGATGCTGTAGGTTGTCCAACTGGAGGTCATTGGGTGCTACATATTGCTTGGATAAAATTTGCACCTGTTTCCTGAAGCTATCCCAGTTTTCCATTAGCTCCTTGGGCTCCCAAGTGGGCTTCCAGGTTAATTCCACTAGCTCCTGCTCAATTTCCTTCCTCCTCTTGTCTTGTTCTGAGGGGCATACGTCCATACAGGCTGGGCAGGGCCACTCAGCCTCAGCATCAATCATTGTTCTTTGTCCTTCTGTGTAGCATCCTAGGGCTTCATGCATAGCCAGTGATATATGCGGTTGCAAACACTGCATTGATAAAGGTCGGTAGTAGGTTTTGTTCCTTGTTTGTCATGTGCTTCATGAGTGCCAGGGTTGCAGCATATCTCACATGGAGCATCAGCAAACGCTGTGCGGGTTATTGGCTTAGAGCTAGTGGGGAGAACATCTTTGAAGTGTCTTAGCAGCGGGACTGCCCAATTCTCCACAACTAGGGGCTTGTATAATGGAAGATACTGTTCTTGATCTTTGCTGCTTCCTTTCCCTGATTTACGTTTGCCGGAGGGGCAGAGCCTGTAATCTTGTACCTCTTGTACTTGCAGGTGGTGGTGGTACAGTACATTGGATGCATCTACAGGGCTGTGCTTGCCAGCAACATTTACTCTCTTGTACCTCCAGAGTGTTTGAGCCCTAATGTTGAGATCTAGTGGTGTAAGCTCTAACTGAGCTATTTAGATTGGCGTTCTTGTGCTTGACTTTCTTCCTTTTTGTTCTGATTTGTGTATGGTTATGAGTCGGTGTCATTGATTGTTGGCTTTGGTTTGTGAGTATGTATCTGGTATGATGGGCTGAGTGGCTGGGATGCCGGTATCTTGCTCGGTGCTTGCCTGGGGTCCTCTTGTCCCTTGATCCATTGGTAGGGTCTCTGGGTGCGGCAGTGACTGAGCGTTGGAAGCTTGTTGTCTCAATTCTATCCTTATGGATGTTCTTCTTGAAATTGGCTGGCTTATGCTAGTTTGTTTGAGGGAAGTTTGATCGGCAGCGGCATGGACTGAACCACTTGCCCTAGCACGCTTTGCTTATGTCTCAGCACTGCTGCTGTCATTGGCAGAGTTGTTCATGGTTGATCGTGTTGTTGCAGAGCTTCTAGTGTTGTACCTTTGCTGCCTCAACTGGGTGTCCCTTTGTTTGAGTGCAGGCATTCTTGCTTGAGCTTGTTGGCTTTGCTGTATGTGGTCCATTGTGATGGTGGAAGGAGGTGTTGTATCTTGTGATGTTGACGGGGGCTAAAGCAGTTTCCTTCCAGTTAGTGGATGTATGAAACGAGAGGGATGGGTTGGTTGTTGTGGAGCATAGGGCGTCTGAGTGGTTGGTTGTTGGGCTTGCCATTCTGTTTTTGCTTGCGTGAAAGCGTTAAGCAGCCCTGGGACAGTTGATGGGTCTCTGTTGACCTTTCTTTCTCCAAGAGAGGTGATAGGTGTCTTGTGAATATGCCTGAATATGCTGCTTGCAACCTCTTGTGTAATCTCAGTTAATGGATCTGTGCCAAGCAGAGCGGTGAGCCTGATAAGGGCAACAAAATGTTCCTTGTAGCAGAATTTTCCTGAGGGATTTCAAGGATGGCCCAGGTACTGTATAACCTTTGCTTCTTGCCAGGAGTTTATTGGGGTTTGCTATGCCCAGGGCTGCAATGGGCTTGGCTATGACGTGCACAAGGTTTGTTAGGCTGTAGGTAATGCGCTTTGAGGATATGAAATCGCTTATGTAGTGAAGATCTTCTGAGAAGTGATCAAGGTTACTCTTAGTAACCTTGAGTTTGGAGGTGTAAATGCTTAGAAGTTGGCGTACACGCATATTAAGGCCAAGTTGGCGTCTGATGGGGATGGAAGATACCCTATGTTGTTCTTGCAGAGTATAGGCCAGTTGACTGAGGTGCTGTACCTGTTGCATCATGAGGGCTTTGGTGACGTTACAGTGTCTCTTAATGGAGTGGCTGAGGCTGGTGATCAGAGCCTCTGCATTGCGCCCGTGATACTCCACTGAGAAAGAGTGGCATCCCAGACCGAACTCCTTTTTATCTTCTCGTACCATGGCTGTTGGTGTGCACTTCATCAAGTTAGACTTTTGCTTGATCAGTCCTCCAATTTTGTTGTCCCAATTACATAGCTGATCCCGGTTACATGGGGTGACTGGAAAAGCGTACGCTAAGCTTTGGATAACGGCAGTACTTATGATGTTGACTGTCTGCCATGGGGAGGCAAATGAAGCACGGAGTCCTGCAAGCTTGTGTTTAAATTTGTTTGTCATGCATTCATGCTGGTGTGACCAGTCCAAGCTCATAATTAACTGTATGCCCAGGTTAAGAAAGGGCTCATCCTGCTTTATAAAATGGGCATGTTGTTGCAGAACTACTATCTTGTTGCATAGCTGTGTTTTTAAGTGTTTTCTGGGATCTTGCCTGTGTATGCCCATTTTTGTGGCACCGTGCAGAATGCCAGTAACTTTGGTTTTGCTTGCAGAAACTTGCAAGGCAGCCCAGTCGGAGTAATTGGTGAGCTTCTCTGCTTGCACTTGCAGGTTTCTTAATGTACTTGTTAAACATAAGAGGTCATCTGCAAATGATCCACTGCTCAAATTGTTATTCAGGTGCTTGAGTTTCATGCCAATCAGGGTTCCTGCATGGCTGTTTGACTCCAGGCATGCATGACTGTAGCCTCTCCCTCNNACGTGTAGCCATCTGAGCAGTGGCTCCATGTAAAGCAGGAACAAGAAGGGCGACAGAGTGTCTCCTTGAATAGTGCCTCTTTCCACGGGTACATGGTGGGTGCGCTCTCCAGTGGGGAGCCTTATTTGTGTACTTGCGTCTTCATATAAGTTTTTGACTACCTCAATGGCATCTGTGGGACAGCCTAGGTCATACATAATGATAAGCATTTTGTCATGGTCAGTAGTGTTGAAGGCTGAAGTGAAGTCTGCTACGAGGGCATACATGTCCTTGCTATGGAGCTTTGAAGCTTGGAGGGCCATGATCACATTCTGAAGCTGGTGAATGGTGTCTTTTTGTTTGAAGGACCCTGCCTGTGTGTTGCTTAGCAGTGACTTGGTCTCAGAATACTCATACTATGAGTATGTACTACAAATTGTAGTACAGAGCATTTGTGACCAGATGTGTCCAAAGCTTGTACAGGGTATTAGTTAGCCCCACTGGTCTGTAAGATGATATGTCTGTTTCACTGCTCTTGTTCTTGTCCAAGAGTATAGTCTCACTCTGCTTCCATATTTGTGGTGTCTTGCCTGTTGCCTAGAAGATGATGAACAGCATATGGGTTGCCTTAAGCATCTCCGGAAGCAGCATTTTAAGGACAGTGTTCACAATCTTATATGGTCCTGGCGATTTGTTGTTGCCAAGGGAGCGGAAGCATCTGTGGAAGGCTGCCTAATCAAAAATAGATGTGTGGAGCCACTTTCTTTGTCCCTTGCCTACTCTTTTAGATCTGGTAATGTGAGTTTCTAAATCAAAGGGATCAGGTCTATCTTTACTACTGTCTTGCCATGGGTAGGTACGTGGCGCCTGTTCGGGTAGGTATAGGCCTGTTTTGGGGCTTACTGCCTTCAATGATGCAGCATAGTAGCTCTGGATAATATGTTTCACCTTTGATGGGTCTGTTTCGATGGTTTTGGTTCCTGGGTCCTTTAGGGCCTGAAGTCCAGCCCTAGTTTGTCCAGGGTTGGAAGCCATAATTTCTATGTTGGCTCTCTATGAATGCTTGCTGATCAGTCTTTGCTGCTGTTTTCTTGCTTGTTAATTGCATTCAACAATTGCTTGTTATCCGCAGTATCAATCTGATTCATTTGGGATTTATTGTCAATTTCAGATGCTCTAACCTGGGCTCCGAATGGTTGGTCTTTTATCTGGAAGGGTATAGATTGTTTGAAAAGAGTGGCTGCATCATAGATAGGGGTGTGCTTAGGGTTCGTTTCAAAGAGGTCAGAGATGTTCGTCACTGGATGCCCCTGCATGTTATATTTGATTTTATTACATTGACAGCATTAAGTCTCTTAGATAGCTTCTGACGTTTCTTGCTAGTTAGACGTTGCATGAAGTGCTTTCCATTACTCTTTGGTATTGTTGTGTTGCATATTTCTAAGGCGGTTTGGTGGGCTGCATGTATCATGTCGCTCACGGCAGCGGCTTGTTCTTCTACAACGTCCCTTGCAGGTCTGTTGTTGATGGTGTCTAATTGTGTCAACGTTCTCGCACTGGTATCTTGTAGGTTTTGAAGAAAGGATATTACTTGATCATGTACAGGGCCTAGTGTGTTCTGGAGGCTTTCTAGTTTCTGTACTACCCCATAAGCTGGGTCCATCACAGCATTGTGGAAGGCGTGTGTGTCCTTTGCATTTATTGGGCGGGTCAATATTTTGGCAGGGTTAGAAGTTTGTAAGGGAGGCCTTGTAAGGGGTACTCTGATGTGGAGGTGATTAGTGTCTAACTTTGTGATTAGGAGGATGTGATCACTTTGGTAACCCAGATTGCATACGTAGGCAGGGGCCACCAGGTCAGCAAGCTGACTAGGAAGAAGAATATTATCTATGCGTCCAGTTGACTGGGCATATCCTCCAGCCTCTTGGTAGAAATAGCTTGTTTGCGTGTGTGATCTAGGCATGGTGTCCCTGTGTTCTAAGATGGGTGCAAGCCTATTTCGGCTATTTTTTTTGCAAGAAGTGTGAACGAACGAATGGTTTGAATGGGTGTGAATGGGTGCCAAGGATGGCAACCTGAGAGGATGTATAAGGATCCATAGCACTCTCGTGATTTTACAACTCTCTCCGTAGCTCTCTCTTAATCTTACAGCTAGAGCGATCATTGTCATAATAGGTTGCATTCACGTCACTTAATACGATAGGTATGCATGGCTGCTGGCTTTGGATATGTACTATGTTGCTTTCCATGAGGCTGCGAGCATACATGATGTGAATGTGTGTGCTTCCAGATTGGAGGCTTACGCTGATGAGCCTGCCAGTGCTATCTGAGTAAGTTAGTTTAGCTTGAGTTAAGCCTGCGATGCTGATGCGGATGCCCACTGGTGTTCTGCCTGTTCTATAAGGCGAAGACCACCATTTATATTCTTGAGATTGAGTTAGATCTAGCTACCCAAGGAGAGAGAGCCTGAAGAACTACCCTGAGCACTTACAAAGACGGACAAAGCCTCACGCAAGAGAAAGAAAAGCCGACCTAAAGCAGGATCAAACCCCCTCAGGGCTAACACCTTCTGGCCCCTCTTAAGCGTGGCTTATTCATTCCATGAACTATTTGCCATGCTACAAACTTTTGCTTAGGAATACCAGCCCTACTTGAACATGTTTCATCAAGTTAGCAATTAAGATGTTTATAATTTCCTAAATTAGCCAAACTACAAGCTTTTTTCCTTTCTCTCTGAGCTTATGGATGTTTTCATGTTGGCTGGTAATGACCAGCTAGCCAAATGCCATTCGACCTGGCTTGTGATCCCCCCAATTGTAACCGTTCTTCCCGTTGTTGTGACTGCCAGGATAGCCAAGAGGAGGGGCATGTTTTGTTTTCTGCAAAGATGCCCGTGTGTGTGCCCCAAGGGAGAAACATGCCTGCCTGCTCAATGACTTATTTTAACAAGTTATTTGCCATGACTTATTAAAACCATTGTATCCTAAACCTTAGCTCCGAGCTCATACCCTACGTGTTCAGACAGCTACTTGGAACGTTGGGCCTCCTTCAAATTGTGACTTATGCCAGGCTGATGACAAGGTTCAAGATGAGAAACATGTCCTCTTTCACAACTCTCACCCCCAGGTGTTATCCCTCTGCGAGAAGTATGCAACCTTGTTTTTCTCAACAATGTGCGCAACGTTGTCAAGGCCGATTGTGCTTTACGTGCAGGTGACGCCTCTTGTTGGATGGCACAGTTGCTTGAGGCTTTGCAAGGCTTGCGTAATGGGGAAGCTTTTGCACAAGCGGTCATCGAGGGCAGGCCTACTTCCATGCAAGAGTTTGTTGCTGATTTACGCTTCCGGCATCAAAAAGTCTGGAGAGATAGAAGGCAAGGATCCTAGAGGCCAGCCAGGCAAGATGACTACTTATCAAGCCTGGTTCCTTCTCCTTTTGTTGATAGTGCTCGCTCTGCTGCAAGGTTTCCTAGGTATCTGCATCTAGTCATACGTGAGTGTGGCTTAGAGCCCATACAATTCAACTGGTTCCGTGCCGCAATGCGCTTTTACAATTCTTTGACCCGAAGCAACAGTCACACTAGAAAGAAGGTTTTGCAAGCAGACCAAAGGCTCAGCACCTGTCAGCTGATTGTTGGTTCTCCCACATTCTTTCAGCCATGGAGGGTCTGACACACTCCCACATTTTTAAACAGATGCTGCTGAGCTGTGAACCCATTGACCTCAGTCGTTTTGTGGTGGATCTCAGGGCGAGGCACCTACAATATTGGGCACCTTTTTCAGGCACAACCAAGAGAGCTAAACTGTAAGCAGTTGACCTATCACCAATGGTGCGCCATGCCTACAGGAAGGGCTCTGGTCACACACTCTCCTTACTGCCTCCCAAAGTACACGTTCCTCAACCTTCCTAATGGTGTCTTACGCAGCATCGCCCGATTCAGCTCCGAGCTCATACTTTACGTGTTGAGACAGCTACTTGGATCCCCGGGACTCCTCCAATTTGTGACTTATGCCAGGCTGATGACAATGTTGAAGATGAGCAACATGTTCTCGTTCACTGCTCTCACCCCCAGGTGCTATCCCTCCGCAACAAGTATGCAACCTTGTTTTCTCAGACAGGGACTGCAGATGTGTCTGCCTTTTTACACTAGAACAACAACAAACTTCCTTTTTTCATTTTTGATTTACTGGTTTGTTATGAGCAGGCACAGCTATGTAACCTTAACCTTAACCTTAACCTTATGAGCAGGCTAGCAGTCGTACTTCTTGACTGAAGGCGTTATTCCTGTAACCTGTAACCACATTGTGCCCTTCTTGTCTGACCGGTGGGGGAGCTGTCTGTGCAAGCACATGGCAGCTCCTTTTCCTCAATCATGCTGGCTGTGTGAACATTATCATTGGAGACTTTTTTTCTTTTCACGTTGTGCGCAAAGTTTGTTAAGCAGGTTTCGACTGCGTGCTCACACTTGAAAGGTTGAATCAAGACTATGGCAAGGCAGGAGCTTTGTTTGCAACCACTATGACTGCCAGGATATCCAAGATGAGAAGCATGTTTTATTTTTCTGCAAGAATGCCCATGTTTGCGCTCTTAGGCAGAAATATGTTTATCTATTCCATGAAATATTTGCCATGCTTCAAACTTTTGCTCAGGGGTTCCAGCCTTACGTGAACATGTTTCATCAAGTTAGCAACCAAGATGTTTTTAATTCCCTAAATCAGCCGAACAACAAGCTTTTCTCCTTTCTTTCCGAGCTTATGGATGTTTTTATGTTGGCTGGTAGTAACCAGCAAGCCAATGAGCCAAACGACCTGGCTCACGGTCCCCCCTTATTGTAACCATTACGCTATATGTTCGCGTAATGATATAATACTAGTACAGTATAACTTTTCCTCCTTTGCAGTTGAAGCTGTGTGACCCAACAGCACCCAGCATAATGAAGCGACAAAGAGCACGGATGGGTTTCCTGTTTTTAAAATTAGTGCCGATGTCCACAAGTGCAATAACGCACCTCCACTGAAACTGGTAGGGCAGGCCCATCCAGGCCTATCCGCTCTCCTATGCTCCTAGTCCACATGCAGGCTGGAAGCTGCTGCTCTTGTAGCGTGAGCCTTGTTTACCTCAGCACTGCCTCCCCTGACTCTCTGCTCCAGCGTCTTGCACACAGAAAACTACAACAACCAGCCCCACCAATACTAGCACATGGGCTTGTCATGGTCCATCGGCCTTGCTCACGCGTGTGCAGGTGCCTCGACTTCATTAAACGAGCCAAGAGGCCCGTCAGGCTAACGGTCAAGGATACATACACACACGTAGCCCACCACCAAGCAGTTGCAGCCGGCAGGCTGCAGCACCCAGCTGCGAGGGCCGGCCTTCGCCCAGCCTCCACAGCAGTGCATGGAGCTGCCACCCACAAGCGCTTCCAGTCCTCCCTTGCTCCAGGCCTGGCATGGCAGCAAGCTTACTTCTTCTTGGTCACACCAGTAACCTTGCCGGCTCGGCCGGTGGTCTTGGTGTGCTGGCCACGGACCTAAGGGGAGAACAGACACAAGGCACAACAGCGTAAGGTGCACGTAAAAAGGGACATATAATAATCGGCGCTGATGATGTGCCTTTTGTCTCATAACTTCCATTCTATTGCCTCACTTGCCATACGCAGACCACTTACTACCTTGGTTGCTGTATAAGCGCAGGCACCTATTTTGAACTGCGTACAATCTCTACCCGCAGCACAAATCTTTTAACACTGCACTAGCGCATATCTCGAGCCACTCATCTAGTTTGCTTGATTGTGTCAGTAACAATCAGGCAAAGAGTACGCTGATGACCACTCATAGCCCCATCAATAGCACTGAGAGCAAGCAAGTGTTATGACTTTTACTGGCCTCTTGAAGTTTTGCCAAGGTTACATTGAGCGCCCTCATGAGCGTAACAATGTTGATGTTTGCCCACAACAAACATGAAAGCCCCATGAGCGTAGCATACAAGAGCCGCCTGATGACCCACTGATCCCCCATCTCCCCTAATGATAGCAATCATAGCAGAACTTGCCTCCGCTGCTTTTCCAGATTCACGAGGGTCATAGTCGTGGCAGGCATGACATGTGCCTTACTGTGCTGGGGACTTTGCACTTGCTCCAAGGGCACAGATCTAAAAGTTGTGTGTAGACTGAGGATAGGCAAGAGTGCAGCATGCCGCGAGCTAAGTTACTTGCCACGCAAGCAACATCAGCGTGCATGGACACATGTCGCACGCTCACGTTAAAGACGCATCGAGTGTCGTCTAATGATTCAGAGAAATTAGCCAGCAGGCGTGGAATGCATGCGTACTGACCTTGAATCCCCAGTAGGCACGCAGACCCCTGTGGTTGCGGATCTTCTTCAGGCGCTCCATGTCATCACGCAGGGCGGTATCGATGGCAGAGGAGGTCAGCTGCGAGCAAAAGCATGCAGGAAAAAGGGTGAGGACAGTAAATTGAAGGCTAAATGCATGTGCTTCACTTGAAGCGGGTTTTAGCTGCCTATGTTTCTTCTAGCCTGATAAGGCTTATCCTTATGAGCTTCTGCACATTATTTGGCGGAGACCAGCAACCCAATGGGCCGTACGAACAGGTCGGTCATCGCTGTTGTAATTAACTATCATAACAGCGCATAATGCAATGCCTGAAATGGATGGACAGCCATAGTTATAGATTATTGTGAGCTTGACATCTCACAATGAGATGCTTAATATGAAGCCATGTGATGGCACCCCAACGAGGATGTGGATGCACGAGAGTGTTAGTTTTCCTTTCTGTGGAGCAGGACCTTGAACACAGGTGCAATTTAGCACACATGAGAAGGCTGTCCTAGCAGTAAAGCAGAATGCGATGAGTCGACACACAGAGACAGCGTCACAGAAAAACGATGAAAGTGCATGTGTGTGGGGCACAATTGGGTTTAGCATGTGTGTGTGTGTGTGTGTGTGTGTGTGTGTGTGTGTGGTGTCCTGCACCCTTCCTTGCGCACGCGTGCATTGCATGGACTTGCCTGGGTGTAGCGTCCAGTCTTGTGGTCCTTCTGCCTGTTCAGGAACCACTCTGGGATCTTGTAGTTGCGTGGGTTGGCCACGATGGTCATCATGCGCTCCAGCTCTTCAGCGGAGCACTCGCCTGTGTGCATGCACGTGTGTTTGTGTGAGCAACATGGCACACACAAGGTCTGCTCCTGCCCTAGGGTATGGCAAGGTGCAGCTTGTATCAATGCTTTGGCTCAGTAGCAGATGACTGGTACGACTGCATGGGCACGTGTGCTTGCTACCCCCCCTTGAGCAGCTGGCAGCCTGGTCTGCATGAGCTGAGATGAGACGTGCAAGGGTACAGGCTCACTGCTACCGCAGGGGCCCAGAGGGAGAAAATGCATGGAGCACCAGTGCTGGCTGGGAAGTCCTGCCCTCTGCTCCTGCAGCCGCAGCCTGACTTTGCCTCTCGCGCCACCGACCAACGCACCAGCGCGCTTCTTCATGTCCACCTCAGCCTTCTTGCACACCACGTTGGAGAAGCGGCGTCCAATACCGCGGATGGCGGTCATGGCGTACATGACCTTGTGCTTGCCATCTACGTTGGTGTTCAGCAGACGCAGAATGTGCTGGAACTCCTGGCCAGCAATGAGGGAGCCCATCTTGGCTGCAGGTTGCAGGGAGAGAGGCGTGGGATGGGAAGGGTGTTGAGAGAGGGAGGGTGTGCTTGGGGCACCAGATGCAGTGCATGGCTTTTCTGCGCCCCTAAGCTCAAGCTACACAACTATGCCTGCTGCACTGGGTGGGGTAGCAAAACAGGCTTGCGTACAGAGCTGCTTCCTTAAAAACAGCCGTCAGAGCCGTGGCCAATGCTTACACACCTGCGCCTGAACACAAATAAATTCAAGAGGAATTTTCAACCCAGCTTTGGCCGTTTGGCTCCCTTCGATTTGTTTTCGCTGGGAGCGACAAAGGACGAAACAAAAGTTTGAAAAAGAATGTAAAAGTTTTGGCATAATCGGAGGGCACAGTGCAAGCAGCCAAGCATCGCTGTTTCGGACTCGTACGTGTTTAGGCATTTGATATCCCAAGTCATATGTAATATCATTACTCATGTACAAACAGATTGCCCTAAAAGCCAGGATGATCGTAAGGGATCCCTAAATATGACCAGCCACCATGCTTTACGCCCTCCCTGGGCTCATACGCGCCAGCGCCCTCCCTCAGAGGCCCCTGGCTATTTAGTACCAGTCTTTGTCTTGCATGCTGAAGACCTGGCACAGCTGCTGCGCGCTGCAGGATGAAGGCTGACCCCGGTTGATCTGGAGGGCAGGGGAGACGCAGCATGCCCTTGCTGTGATAAAGCAGATGCTGTCGCATTGCGCGCTTGCCAAGGCAGACTAGATCCTGATGCCTCAGCTCCAGAAAACAGTCGCGGGAAAGGGTTTGAACTGCCTTGATGCGGTGCAAAGATGTGCTTCAAGACACCTGAGTCGCTCGTCGCCAACGGAGAAGACTTGCCATCCTTGACCTACAAGCAAAGGAAGCATCAGGTTATTGTCACATATGATCAAGCAATTGTCCCCAGCAATAGATCAAGCCCCCACCTAAGCGCCTCACCTGGTAAAACTGTTTTGCGCTCCGCACTGAGGCCTCGCTGATGGGCCGAACCTGCAGAAACGTACGTGCGACATGGTAGCAATTTACAACAACAAGTTTTTTTTGCTCAGATTTGCCTACTTCTACAACTTCTACAAGCAAAGGATGCTTTGATCAAAATAGCCAATGCAGAGTCGAATCAAATGCACTTCGGCTCTTAGCCAATTTGCTAACTACTTAAGACACCTCCACACCCCCTTTTCCAAGGCATAAATAGTCTTGTTCAACTGGGTCTAACCTATTTCAGCACTTGGGCACTGTTTATGGGCTTATACAGTCTTGTGTAGCTAGCCTATTAACTGTTGTGCCTCATTGTGCCTACGCAACTATACTGGATAAACATTCTTGCCCATAATACAACAGCCCAAAGCACTCAGAAGCATAGCACTTTGGGTGAGGGCATTACAAAGGTCTTGCCGTCAACTGTCATCTGGCACAACATGCTGCATTGTTCAATGGGGTGGGAGGGGTTTGACTAGGATGACAATGCTCTTGCATCCCTTGCACCTCAAAGCACGTGGCTTCTTTGGCAGCTCCTCCGCGGGGTTGATGTCAACTCTCTCCCTTAGCAGTCCTGAGCTGGGAGGGCTGCTCAGCCTTACAATGACTTCCTCTTACTCAGGCATACTGCACGCGCCGTCACTGCCGCGTTGCACCCTCGCATGTCAGACCATCAACTGCAGCATAAAATGTTATAGATCATTTTGAACTACCCTGACGCTGCACCCTAGCCAACCAGCAAGAGGTGACTCACCCGCTCAATGTGCTGCCTTTCAAAGGACCTCAATGCCGCCACCTGCAAGCATGCAGACCTCTTGCTCTGTGTCTTGAGCTTGCAGAGCCCCATCAGTGACGAAAGTGCATTTTGCACTCTCTCTAAACTGCGTTGTGTAGCTCTATTACTGAGCTCTGTTAGTCTGGAAGCAAACTCCTGTTGAGAATCTCAGCACACAGACAGATTCGGTCCAGGTTACATTATGCCAAGTGCAGCAAGCTACAACAATGCTGCATGATTGTCAGGGTTCATCAACACGTGAAGGAACTTAGGCCAACATAGTAGAGGGTTTTTAACGCACCAAGTGCTGCTGCAAGTCTGTCTCGTACTCGCTGCTGCAAACTGCTGTTGCTGCAGCATCTGCTGCGCTTCCCAAATTAGCGGCCAGTGTGTATGCCCCTTCAAACGCCATTGATGTGCCTGAGGAACAACGCAGAGAATTGGCATGTTGAATAGCTTGAGGTGTATCTCCTCTTGTGCCAGCACATGTGTGTGTGTGTGTGTGTGTGTGTGTGTGTGTGTGTGTGTGTGTGTGTGTGTTAATGATGGTCCAACAATATTTGGAGCATTTAAGTCAAATTTCCTCCTGTGATTGGCCTACATTGACCAAAGTACCACCAAATAGTTGGGATTCAGCAACTTAATCACCTGCAAGGATGTGTGATAGGGAAGTTTGCCACTAGCAGCATTGATTGCAATCAGTCCATGTCAAACAAGTAATTTTCTTACCTTGACCAAAGTTTGGCGGCATCACGTGAGCAGCATCACCCAACAACACACAGCAACCAAGGCCCCAAGGCTGCAGTCAGAGGACAGTGGGCAGTCAGGTAGAAGTGGGCAGTCAGGTAGCACTGGGCAGACAGATAAGAGTGGGCAGGTTATGCCTCTAGATTGGTTGCAAGGTGCAAAGTTGCCGTTCATTGTTCAACGTCACAGTGCTCCAGCTAATAAAGGTAGTTTTTAAAGCAATCAGGACGCCATCAGCGGCAAAAAAGTAAGGGAGATTAAGAGCTGGGTGACTTCATGGGAAAGCCCAGCTTATTCAAAAAAATTCTGCTACAATAAACTTGTGCGGGTGCTGCTACCTACCTTCTGTGGGTCTCTGTAGAAGGTGCCATGCTCTACGATGGATTCAGGGCTGATTGAGCCAAGAAGGGAGGTGGGGAACGATGGAAACTCCTTTTCAAACACCTCACAAAACCTGCACAGAGATACAGGGCTGAAAGCATGAGATCACTGAATGCACTTTGCCACAGATGCACGATGATGCTCCAATGGTTGAAAGGTACATGATGAGCTTCATGCTTGGGTTTCAGCTTCTTGGTCCGCAAGTGCACAGGCAAACAATGGTACAGCATATGTGCACCGATGCAACTGTGGACCAAGAATGGCAACGCACGTAATTAAGCATACCTTGCTTGTTTGGATTCATGCAGGCGCCTCACTTGGTCCTCGTCCCCACTTCCATAGTAGCTTTGCCTTGAGAGCTCCTGCAGAAAGAGCACAGCGCGATCATCCTACTTTGTACTTGCCAACAGTGCTGGATGATCTGGCAGCAATCCAGCCCTTGTTTATGGCTAGGCTTCACAGCCTAACCTTCAACAAGATTCCCTTGCAGGTAGGATGGATGGACAGAGTGGGTGACAGCCTGTGCCAAAAGCTTGGGCACGGATATCAAAACACAAAGTGGTCAGGAGCAGGCGGTACACACCAATGCTTTAACACACACCTGCAAACGCTCCTCAGGCCATGCTGAAGCAGCAGATATTGACACCTGGTCTTCAAAAACACGTATCATCTGTGTGCGCGCGCGCGCGAGTGTGTGTGTGTGTGTGTGTGTGTGTGTGTGTGTGTGTGTGTGT